>CAJHNH020002923.1:0-20000 GCA_905116865.2 Candidula unifasciata
GCTCTTCAGAAAATATACATCCCAAGCATATGTAAAACTAATATCTTTCCAGATTGCCTTGAAAATTTAAAGTATACAGGCACAGATTAACACATCTGGAGGCTTGAGAAGCTGGCAAGGAGAATGGCGTCAGATAGACATTTCAGGCGTCGGTACAAAAGAAGTTCCTTGTATACTGGGGCAAGGAGTAAATCGGTTTGCAAGAAACCTCAATTAACTCCCTAAATATATCCCCAAAAGAAATACATTTAAAAGTGGAGTTTAGTTAAAGTAACCAGAAAAGGCAGACATAATAATGTTGTCCAATACAGGCCTATATATATAGATATAAGGGACTATATATTTCTGGGCGAGTCCAAGTTTGAATTTTGTGCAGATTACAGGTAAGACAGGTTATCAGCCTTACAAACCGATGTGTAATGACTATCATTTCACGACACCGACAATCATAAAAATGCATTTTTTTTAAAAACGAAGTTAAGAAAATGTGTCACTTTATTAAAAGATTCTTAAGGGGCAAAATAGGTAGATCATTCTGCTTGATTTTAAATCATTGACGATTTTATTTCGCTAACTTTAAAAAAAAAAGAATGATGTCATTATCACCCTTTCATAAACACATCTCCACTGTTGACGTCATAAAACCTACTTCTAACAAAAACTCATAAAACATCATTCCACTGATAAAGTCATGACACTAGCTCACAATACAAATCTTAATAAAACCATTTCACTGGTGATTCGCCAACACCCTCTCCCAACACCATTCCAATTTGGATGTCATAACACCTTTTAATAATAAAACGATTCCACCAGTGAGGTCCTAAAGTCATTTTCTAACATACCATTCCATAGGTGATATCAAAATGTCTGTTTCCAACCACACAATTCCACAGATCATGTTATAATTCCATCTCCTGAAGCCAACGCCGGGTCACATGTTATATCAAAAAGCTTGTTTCCAACGACACAGTTCCAGAGATTATATAATAATTTCTTCTCCTGAAAATGCCAGGTCACAGATGATGTCAGAACCTGGGGTTTCTCCTTTCTACTTGTATGAAATAGTACGCAATTTCAGCAACATTTTAATCAAACTTTCTTACAGCGCTTCTAAACCTTGCAATGGGTACAGACACCCAGCCCCAACCCCCAACCTCCCACCACCAGAAGAATATGATAAGTCCTGGTCATAACATTCTCACAACCTATTATTATCTTTTCATAGTGAATCCGAAATGTACCTTCCTGGACCCGAAAATAAGTGACCTCAAATGTCCAAACTCAAAACAACGCGACCAACAACTTTAAATAAACCAACCAGGAAGAAATGTGTCATTGTTATCTGTTCCTAATCACAGCTTGCTGCTAGCTGTTATCAACAAAGCCGACATTAGATAGAATCAAAGATTTGTGGCCCGGAAATGTGGGCTAGCGTTATCTGTAAACCCACTGTCGTGAGCATATTGAACATATTATCCTCGATGCTGATAACCGTTTAATCAGTAAGGGTTGCGATATCCATAGTACTGAGCCAAAGGGTTTACAACTCATGGTTTCTGGATACGTTAAAAAAAAAAAAAAATCAGACTTTATAGAGAATAATTCATAGAAGGTATAATATACCAGACAGAAAACTTCCCTAACACAGTGGTCAGAATCTCTGGTACTTCCAACAGAATAATCCTTTGTCTGGTTTATAGATGTATCAACTGTGTACTCGCATACAGTTCTCAGACCCAGCAATCAACAATATGCCGCAATTATAGGCCGTGTCCAGTCATACAGGATCGCCGCAAACCTGCCAGATTATTTACACCCCCACCCCACATATCCGCCCCACTACCCATCAGTAGCCCACCTCTCTCCTACTGTCACCAGCAGCCAGCTTCTCTTCTACTGTCAGTAGTAGCCCACCTCTGACCTACTTTCACTGTTAGCCCACTTCTCTCATACTGTCACTAGTAGCACACATCTCTCCTACAGTCACTAGTAGCCCACCTCTTTCCTTCAGGCACTAGTAGCCCACCTCTCTCATGCTGTCACAAATAGCCCACCTCTTTCCCACTGTCACAAATAGCCCACCTCTTTCCTACTGTAGTAGGTTACCTCTCTCCTACAGTCACTAGTAGCCCACCTTTCTCCTACTGTCACTAATAGCTTACCTCTCCCATTCTGTCACTTGTAGATCACTTTTATTCTATTTTTACTAAGTCATTTATCTTCTGCAGTAGTCCATCTCTCATTCTTATGTGGACTACTGAACTGTACAGTCGGCATGCATGAGACAGGACATGAATGACTACGTGAGCCTCTGCGGACCGTTGGCAGTTACCAGATTATCTGCTGTTTCACAAAGATTATGGAAAATTTCCAAGGCTGTGGAAAAATTATGCTGTGATCTCTCCTCTTGATGTCCTGAGCATATGCTAATTTTTTGCTTAACTCTGCCAGAACGATGTACCGCTTCTGTGGTAATTTCCTAATCTGCAGCTGAAGCGATGCCCCTCATTGTCGGTACTTAGCGTCACAAACTAAAAATAACGAGCCAATAGTGGTCAGAACTCACGGATAGTAATTCCAGATGTCTGCCCACGTGTATTTAAATTTACTTTGTGGGGTTTAACGTGAAACAATTCTGAAAATTCACAATGAAACAAGCGACTGATGAACCAATCATACCGACAGGAAAGTGAAGTAGGTCTAGGTTGTTCACAGTCCAACAGGTGATTGATACTTTGGTTGATTTAGACACTGAGCAGTCAGAATTGCACGAGGAATGCCTTCCCAATTGAAATGACACAGTCAGTGAGAGCTCGAGTAATGATGAGAATCTGGACAATTATAGATTTAAAACTAGATCGATAGTAAGAGAAGGGGGCGTGCCCTCAAAAGGCAACCTTTAGTGCTCACTTTATGAAACAAGGCTGACCCTGCTGACTGGGTCACAAAGGTGGAATATTGGCGCTAGATGAAAGGTAAACCTATTTTCTAAATGTCTCCAAGTTTCATCTTATTCTAACCTCTTGTTTGCATGCAACTAATATTTGTGTATAACATTTTGATTTTTTCAAGTTAATACCCAGGAGCTCAGGTATAGGGGCAGTTAGGTTCAGGGCCTCAGGTCTGGTAGGGTTAAGGGCTTATCCACTCATCACCTGGGGATCTCCAAGACGAAGTGGTCATGTCCACGGCGAGCTCCAGCCGTGGTCAAGCCGTTTGCCTCGCGCTCTGAAGGTCGTGGGCTCGTTTCACGGTGACGCCGTCCAGTTCACGAGTGCAGTCTTTACGGAGATCACTGGGGCTTGTCACCGGAACTATGGAGGTCGTTTTTTGTGCGACACTCTGTAGGCAGCTAGTTGTTCTGCGGGAAAAGGCTGAGCCATATTGCATAAAACCCTGTACAATCAAGTCGATCCTCTCACCCTTACTTTACCTTACCACTCCTGACCCGATGTATCTTGTTGCGCAGCACACCTCGTGATGTCACTACAGCCAACTTCATGATGTCACTATAGCCCAGCTGTTTTTGTACCTACAGCCCACTTTCTGATGTCATTACAGTACACCTCCTGATGTCAGTCACTAAGGCCGACATCTCTCCCGATGAGCAGCTTTTAGCGTGTCCTGACGAGAGCAACATTGTTTATGAAAAGGACTTGTACACATTAATGATGGTAGGTCGAATACCCTATTCGGGTAAATATTGAGTCAATGAACATAATAATACTGTCAATTTCAGAAGGAAAATCGTCACTTACAAGTTGGCATCTTTCTCACACTAGCAAACTCACTAATTTCACCCTCCCCCTCCTTCCGCCCTAACCCCTCCAACCCCCACCCCCATACATACACATGCACCACAAACAGAAACAGAAATCCATCCCACAAAGAGATAATCACAGCGCATGAGTCACGCCAGACCACGCGACACGCTGCTCTAGGCAGGACCCGAACAAAGCTTGTGGGAGAAGGGCTCGGAAATAAACATTCCCCAATCCAACGTGGAGCAGTCAGCCTGCCACTAGTGTACTTGCCGCTTCAAGGCCTTGTCAACTCCTCAACCGTGGCCCACGCGTGGTCACTGTGTTGTGTACAACGGTTGAAAGTTTTCTTTAGATTAAAAAAAAAAAAAGTCGGCTGTGCGTATGCTGGATCAATCGTGGATTAGTTACATGTAAACACGACTGCGTTCCGTGATCTATAAGTAAGAAATATGCAGGCCTCAGTCAATGATTAATTCTTTCCGTCGCTAACATTTGGAATTATCGACAGGACAATTTCTGAAAGGATTTAAAGGTAGGAATGTTTTATTTGTTTCAGTTGGCTTAGTCATTGACAGTTCGTGTGTTTGTAAGTTTGTTGCGCTGGCTAGCGGGGTCTGTGATATTAATTTATTGTAACATTTGTCATTAACAAGTACAGTTAGGTTGACAATTCACGTCTCTCTCCCTGGTTCTCTTCTATTGCCATCATAGTTTATAAATCGTTTTAATTTGGCACTAATCACGGATTGCATCCCATCTCAATCATCTGTTGCTTTCGTATTCGTTCTTATGGGCTTCCATATTTTCTAAGGGTGTCAGGTGTTGCTGTTTTTAACGTTTTAACTACATCCACCAGCGACGACAGGCACCGCTAACGAGTATAGAAATACACTAAAAAATCATAAAGGATTCCGTACTCAGGAACCAAGCGAGATGAAGTGAATTCTATCTCTGAAGCCACAGCCTCAGCCTCAGGGTAACCAACGTAACCTTAAGCTAGCGATGACTTTACCGAGGTGTTTAACCTGAGTTACCCTGTATGAGAGCCCAGCGTTCATAGCGGTTCGGCTAGCCACTCTTATAAGGTGTTAACTTACTATTTACCTTGTGAACTGACACTATCTACCTTGTGAACTGACACCCTTGCAATTCGGGAAGTCACCATCCAAAAGAGTAAATCTGAAATACCCCGCCCCAAACCCTGATATAATTACTGCCACACCAAGTACTTTCTTAATGTACCTGGCTATTTACTCAGTCTAGTTCAAAGAGCTCACTAGCCTTGTGGTTCGGTATCCTCAGGTTCAACGACACCCCACCCCTCTTCCCCCATCCTCTCTCTCCGAGAGCCTACATCGCCCGATAAAGTGGTAAATGCCGGCAGTAGAGACAAGCCAAGTTAACTCGTAGAAACAATCGTATGTGATTATTATTATTTTTTTAAACATTTGATCTGTTTACCAAAAACGCGTTTTGATGGTGTTCAGGGTTGAGTTGGGTTAAGTCAAGAATTGACATCACAGCACGTGTTGCATACCCATGCGTGCTCCGTCAGCGTGGAGTTCCAGTACTGAACGTACCGGTCACAATCTGGTTATATGTTCCGTCTTACCTTTCCTCTGAGTGTAGTGAGCCGGCCAGACCCTCTGGTTACACACAGGTGCCTCATTCTCTCCAGGCCATAATAATCTTCTTTCTCTACTGATTCAGTTGCTTGTTCCAAAAGGGAGTTGACCACATCTGCCTTGTCATGTATCAATTCACCACCAAGTGGTGCGGATCCAGCCAATGTGTCTGCCTAGTCATGACCCACTACGTCGGCATTGCATTTTGGTGTCCATTTCCTCAATATGTTTCGGTTTCACCTCTCACAGGTGACACCGATAGTCCTTTCATCTGCCAGTGGTAGAATATGATTTATTTTTGCGAAGACAGTGTTAGAGTAGTAGCTAGACGTTCGCCTGCCAACCGCCACGACGTATGGTTCAAATCCTGATTAATGCATTTATTTTCTTTCTTTCTGAAATGACTATGGCTCCCAGGTCAACTCAGCCTAAACTAGGTACACAGGTATTATAGGAATGTTGAATTAAGAATCAACATCACAGCATTCGGGACACTCACAAAAGCGCTCCGTCTTCATCTTCAGCAGCAAGTGAAGGGTTCCAGTTCCGATTACACCAGTAGCTGTCTGATTGTATATCAGTCTCGCCATTCCCCTAACTGTTGAGCGTCTGCCCGATCTCTCTGGTAACTCCTGCCAGCACCATTCTCCTCAGACGGTAATGATCTATCTGTGCCTCCGCACTGTTCACTAGCTCACAGAGTGTCATATATCAGTTTACCATTGAGTGGTGCAGAACCGACAAGTCTGTCTGCCTGCTCATTAACAAACACACCAAATGACCTGGAGAAAATATTCAAAGGACGCTAACTATCCGTGACGTCAAAAGTGATGCTTGACACTCTGCATAGGGTATGCCTGTCTCCATTTTTCTCAACCTGCTCTGTGAGGCAGTTACAATCAAGGCATGTGTGTACAGCTGCTTCTCAAGCCAGGGGAAGGCAGCACTGACTGCCACCACTCCGATTCTCAAACTAGACGTTGTGATGTCATATGCAAGTCTTTGTTGCACTAAGCAACGACCATTCGCTTTTGCTCTGAACCCCTATGTACGTCGTCTACCTCTCAACACAGAGCCATCTTTTTAGATAATCACATCTCTTGGGCGGGAATTGTCATTAATCATTTGTTGAACTTCTGATTCTGCAGCACCAGCAGGTCAGTCCCTGCACTCACGACCTAAAGTGATTAGAACCCTACACAAGACTGGAACTTACTCAAACACCTAGACTCACTCCTCTCCTCGCCCACATTTATCAAGCCTCCACACATGTCCAATAGTCTTCTGCTTGCGCCATCCACGACCTTCCTCTGTTCAGTCTGTGACGGTAGCTCTACCCATGGCTTTGTGCAAAAGGTACTTCCTGTCTGCAGCTACTCTGAGATATGACTTTGCTTGCACAACTTTGAGCCTATCTGCAATAGTAGGCAGTACAAGTACAATATATACTGCGTTTTTCTCTCGGCTTCAGTCGGCTCTGTGGCTAAGTCGATGCGAACGTTTCGTAATGCCGGGTACGATCCCAGCTGCGGGCCATGCGCCTTGCATTTGTTTTGACAGTGGTATCAAGAATGACGACCGTCCAGAAGGCAATTGCAAACTACTAGACGTAAATTTGCCAAGAAAAACCACACAACCAGGGGCTGTTGGGGTTGGTTCTGCAACGTCCTGTAAAAATACATAAAATGTAACATAAATGTGGTCTTTAACTCAAAGATTAAGGAAGACACGAGTAGCGAATTTTTAAAGCTTGTTTTGTGCGTGTGTTGCGACAGGGACAAAACATACTTCCATTAACTCATATAGGATTCAAACCTCGGACACATAAAAAGGCAGTGGGGAATCTAGAAGAAGACTCGAAAAGTCGCTCGGACAGCCCAAGACTTCACAACAGGCTAAGCAACCGAGCGCGCCCTAGTAGCTGGGTTACATATGTTCTGTTAAACTGAGACGTATAGCGGCACAAAGCAGATATTTGAACAAGAAACTTGTATTGAGTCAATTTTATAGTGGTTATTTCGTCCTGTGGCGTCTGTTGTAAACATCATCCATAAACTTATTTGTTAAAACTCAGTCTTCCGGAAGTTTCACAACCCTCAAAACAATTAGAAACATAATCAGGCAATTTTCAACATGTGACATTCAGACCCTACTACTAGCCAGCCAAGTTAATGCTTGCTGAACCGTTTTGTTAAGTACCTGTCGGAGATATCTTTTGAAGTTCACCCAAGAGGCGAACCTTAAAGTGTGTAAAGCTATAAGCATTTCAGAGGATTGTGAAGATCGTGTCGTGGAGAGCCATGGAGGGTCATAACCCTGGGACCGGAGAAGAAAAGGGTAATCCAAGCGGTAAATCCACTTTTTTGACGTGGGACGTCATAATGAATTACTCGGACAAGCCAAGGCTTGCTGGTGGCAAGTGTGTGCTATCTTAAAGAGCCGGGTCTGTTAAGTTTCTCTAATACATTGTCCATTCAGCAAGGAGGACCGCGTGTTTGTGTCTGATGCTCTACTATAGATATTGTTGCGGAAATTATCTGAAACCTTTTTTCCCACGCTTTCTGTCGTATTGGACATAGAGGGCTAGATATATTTTATAGATCAATCGACACGCACTTGATGGGTGACTTCTTCAGCAACACGTCGGCCGTCTTTACTTTGCAGGACTTTATCTGGTACCCATTAAGAGCTGAGATGACCCGTGAGCCTAAGTTTAAAAAATAGCATAAGTCTTGACGCCACGGGAAACACACACCGCTATCACTGCACGGTCCAAAAAGATATGTGCATGAAAGTCCGCTGGCTGGCATCCTAGTGGCTGTGTTGTTCACACATTGTAGAAGTAAGGTTGTCGCAGAAACCGACGTAACACAGTGGTTGCTGCGTTGTCATCTGAAGTGGCCCATTCAGCTGAAGAGTCGCAAATGGATAGAAACGATGAAGACACAAACAATAGATTACACATTGGTTCACTGAAATTTTCTACTGTGGGTGCTGTTGTGGTACAGCGACTAGACGTTCGCCTGCTGGTCCGAATGTTGTAGGTTTAGATCCTAATAGTTTTTTCAGAAATGAACGTGGCTGCCTTGTGGGCTCAGGCTTAAATAGGTACCAGGTAAAGTCATGGGAAGTAAAGGCGACCGGTGTGATGCTGACCACGTCACCCACCGAATGTCAGTGTGGTCTATAAAATAAACGTCTAGCAGTAAAAGCTTGGTACGTCTAAAGGCGTCCTTTCGGTAATTTGTTTCCACTGATGTAAAGAATTTCACGTACAGAATTTAAACTGAAATACGCAAATCACACTCTAACACCAGAGTATGTAGATTACGTGTCTTCTGGTTTATGTTGCGTGCACACACACACACACACACACACAAAACTCTTAAATTAAAATGTCATGTTTCTTTAAGCAGACGCAGATAAAAACAAGCATCTATGGTTAACATTTTCAGTAAACAAAAAAAATCTCAGGGTAATTAGGGGATTACGTAAGTGGTGTTTACATTTATTTCTAACAATGTGCATGTTTGGGTGGCGTTTGACACGGAAACAGACCTGGCTGATGAGATCTTTTTTATGCCAGTGATGTTTTTGAAGCTTTGATTAAATACAGTGACATCGTGTTTTGTGCCAAACCTTTCACTGTATATTTCTTGGCGGCCATATTTGATATGTTATTTGGTTTCTAAATAGGACTTAGCTGCACGCAGTACCCACCCCCTGTTTAAGCGTTTTCCTCCCAGCATTACTGTTATAGAGACACTTTAAGGTGAGTACCGATACCTGTTTTTTTTTTCTATTAAAAAAAGCATGGCACAGTGCGATCATGTCTTGCAACCCTGCTACCCAAGTGGCACGCATATTCAAGAGTGCAATAATTTTATATATACAGTGGAGACACATCTTTATTCCTCTTCCAAACAGTTACATCTAGAGGCTACTGGCCTTGATGAAAACTATCTTGCATTCTAATTCCTTGTGTACCATAGAGCTTTGTTTTGAGGTTGGAACAGGCCAGATTGCTTCTCTCTTTAGTATACAGTTGGCAGTATTGGAGTAAATGCTAAGTATTTTTATGAACGAAGGAACGGGTACACATCTATACGTTTCCTATTCCGAAAAACTTGAATATACATGTAAATTGAAGTCTGTTGTGGCTGCGTGACTGAGAGAGGCTATAAAACGGGAGTGCATTTTATGTGGGGTATCCAGTAGCCACCTTTCTTGGACACTAGTTTTTATTAATGTCTCCGTCTCCAGATAGGTTAAGTTACAGTCTGATGGTACCAGGTCACTGCCGCCTCTACCAGATTTCTTTAATATGCTATGGTTAGTTGGGTATCCTTTACAGTACGTTGCAGAACCAACCCCAACAGCCCCTGACTGTTGTGTGGTTGTTCTAGGCAAATTTACGTCCAGTAATTTGCTATTGCTTACTGGACGGTCGGCTTTCTTGATACCACTGTCGAAACAAACACAAGGCGCTTGGCCCGCAGCTGGAATCGAATCCGGCATTACGAAGCGTTGGCATCGACTTAGCCACAGAGCCGACAATATGCTATGACGAAATGATACAGTTCTTTTCTGTTTCACCCTATCTCGGGGACTCCGAGATTTCGTGGAAAGTTCCCGGGAAAGTTAAATATTATGGGGGGGGGGGGGATAACGGTTGGTGTTTGTAGGTTTTTATGTCACACCCCCCTCCCTTTCTCCCCCCCCCCCCCTGTACTGTTGGACTTATCTTGGAACTCCTAACGAAATTGCAGTCCCCGAAACGAGGTGAAATAAAATAAAAGAACCAGTGATAAAAGCAAAAGAACATATGCGATAATTGGGATTAACGGGAGTCTGTTACACAGGATAAATTATTTGGGAGTTCGTATAAAAGATGCACAAAAAGGCCACCGGACACATAGGCTGAGTCAGGTCTGCAGTGTTTAGACTATAGACCATAGTTTCATAACGTGGGTGCTACCACCACTCGACGCGTTTACATTACCTAGACTATAGACCATAGTTCCATAACGTGGGTGCTACCACCACTCGACGCGTTTACATTACCTAGAGCAGAGGTTCTCAAAACTGGGTGCCAAGGCACCCAAGGGTACCACGGTGAAAATCAAGAATCTTTGAAAATCTGCTTGAGATCAGCGAAGACAGCAGTTTAAACAAAAATACCGCGAAAAGAAGCCAAGAAAAGTTTTGAAAGCAGGTGTATTCAGAAGACAATGCTATCGGCAAGTCTGCAGTGCATTCTCAATGGACGCTTACATACACACAAAACACACACACACACACAAACCGATACTGGAACATACTTTCTGGGTAAAATAATCTGTGGATAAAATTAACTAAACTTCTCACATGTATAAAGAAAATAATAAAAATGCATCCAAAAAGTTTCATTCTTCGCATTAAAGACAACTGAACATTGAAAATGCACTGCTGTTTTCCTCTTTTCCTAAGTATTCGAACGGTTTTAAGGGTAGGTGTGCCGCGATATTTTTTTGACAAGGGTGCCGCGGCGGAAAAAGTGTGAGAACCGCTGACCTAGAGGATGTAGCATTTGGGAAACCGCTAAACAGAGACTTGTTAAATTATTGAAAGAAGAACAGGAAAATCGTACCCGTTCCAAGCTCCAGTATATAATTTTCACGTCCTGTCTTGCAAGAAAAAAGAGGACAAGTGTACTAAAGAAAGCAACTTTCTCTCAGCGTTTTTCTGCTTGTTTAATTAAACGAGGTGAATTTTCTTGGTGCTACCTACTCTTTTAATTAAAAAAAGGGGGTCGATAAGCCAAATAAGCCTGTCAGTCTATAAGATAGACAAACCAAACAATGGTGAAGGAGACAGGTATTAAACACGATTTGCCGCAGATCAAATACGCACCGTGTGGATTACAACTTAAGACCTTTAGGGGAGCGTCTTGCCTCCACATGATCGTGACTCCGTGTAGCCAGACGCAGACTTTATAGAGCAATCAGCACTTGATGATGTATGTGGTCAGCACCACCTCTGTCGGCACATACAACTCCCAGCGTGTTTAGTTTTTGTCTGTGTAAACTAGCACATACAACTCCAAGTGTGTTGGTTAGTTTATGTTTCTGTAAACTAGCACATACAACTCCAAGTGTGTTGATTAGTTTATGTTTCTGTAAGCTAGCACATACAACTCCAAGTGTGTTGGTTAGTTTATGTTTCTGTAAACTAGCACATACAACTCCAAGTGTGTTGATTAGTTTATGTTTCTGTAAACTAGCACATACAACTCCAAGTGTGTTGGTTAGTTTATGTTTCTGTAAACTAGCACATACAACTCTTAGCGTGTTGGTTAGTTTATGTTTCTGTAAACTAGCACATACAACTCCAAGTGTGTTGGTAAGTTTATGTTTCTGTAAACTAGCACATACAACTCCTAGTGTGTTGGTTAGTTTATGTTTCTGTAAACTAGCACATACAACTCCAAGTGTGTTGGTTAGTTTATGTTTCTGTAAACTAGCACATACAACTCCTAGTGTGTTGGTTAGTTTATGTTTCTGTAAACTAGCACATACAACTCCAAGTGTGTTGATTAGTTTATGTTTCTGTAAGCTAGCACATACAACTCCAAGTGTGTTGATTAGTTTATGTTTCTGTAAACTAGCACATACAACTCCTAGTGTGTTGGTTAGTTTATGTTTCTGTAAACTAGCACATACAACTCCAAGTGTGTTGATTAGTTTATGTTTCTGTAAACTAGCACATACAACTCCAAGTGTGTTGATTAGTTTATGTTTCTGTAAACTAGCACATACAACTCCAAGTGTGTTGATTAGTTTATGTTTCTGTAAACTAGCACATACAACTCCAAGTGTGTTAATTAGTTTATGTTTCTGTAAACTAGCACATACAACTCCAAGTGTGTTGGTTAGTTTATGTTTCTGTAAACTAGCACATACAACTCTTAGCGTGTTGATTAGTTCATGTCTGTGTAAGCTAGCACACCCAACTCCCAGCGTGTTGATTAGTTCTTGTCTGTGTAAACTAGCACATACAACTCCAAGTGTGTTGGTTAGTTTATGTTTCTGTAAACTAGCACATACAACTCTTAGCGTGTTGATTAGTTTATGTTTCTGTAAACTAGCACATACAACTCCAAGTGTGTTGGTTAGTTTATGTTTCTGTAAACTAGCACATACAACTCCAAGTGTGTTGGTTAGTTTATGTTTCTGTAAACTAGCACATACAACTCTTAGCGTGTTGATTAGTTTATGTTTCTGTAAACTAGCACATACAACTCCAAGTGTGTTGGTTAGTTTATGTTTCTGTAAACTAGCACATACAACTCCAAGTGTGTTGGTTAGTTTATGTTTCTGTAAACTAGCACATACAACTCCTAGTGTGTTGGTTAGTTTATGTTTCTGTAAACTAGCACATACAACTCCAAGTGTGTTGGTTAGTTTATGTTTCTGTAAGCTAGCACATACAACTCCAAGTGTGTTGGTTAGTTTATGTTTCTGTAAACTAGCACATACAACTCCTAGTGTGTTGGTTAGTTTATGTTTCTGTAAACTAGCACATACAACTCCAAGTGTGTTGGTTAGTTTATGTTTCTGTAAACTAGCACATACAACTCTTAGCGTGTTGATTAGTTCATGTCTGTGTAAGCTAGCACACCCAACTCCCAGCGTGTTGATTAGTTCATGTCTGTGTAAGCTAGCACACCTAACTCCCAGCGTGTTGATTAGTTCTTGTCTGTGTAAACTAGCGCATACAACTCCTATCGTGTTGATTAGTTTATGTCTGTAAAAGCTAGCACATACAACTCCTAGCGACTTGACTGCGTCGTCTGTAGCTGCCACTAGGACGTATGGCGGTTTAAATGTTTTAGGCGCTGGAACCTGGGAGTTACTCCTACAGTAATGTTTACATTGGCTAAGCAACATCGCCTAAAAATCTGGCATGGGTGCTGAATGGCCCCTTTAACCATTTACAAATAATGTTATCTCAAATGTTATATTTATTTGTTAAAGCTAATATTAATAATTATATATATATGGAGCTAAGACTCCCATTCCCCATATTTACTAGTTACACGCCTGTCGTATTCTGCAAGCATACACAATTACTGTTTTAGTGAGTTGTACAATAAACCCGGCTAATGATTATAATGAAGCCATCGTGGTGTAGCGGCTAGATCTCGCCTGCGGATCCGAAAGTCTTCCGCTGAGGCCCAGGCGCAGCTGGACTTTTTTTTTTTCTAAAGATGACCTTGGCTTGTAGGTCGACCTAGACTTAAATAAAAGGGAAAGTCCCGAAAAGTAAAAGTGGCCGTTATGATGTTGACCGCATCACCCGCCATTTGCCGACCTGTCTATAAAATATAGGTCTAGCCTTATATGCCCAGTACGTCTGAAGACGTGGGAAAAGGGTCATTTACTTTACTAATGATTATCAGAGAATCAGCTGTACACACATGCCGTAAATGTAACTGAATCACAGAGCATGTTGAGAAAGGTGAAGACAGGCTTGCTCCGTGCAGAGTGCCAAGCATCACTTGGAAGGTCCCGAGTAGTTAGCATCCTTTAGATATTTTCTCCAGGTCATGTTCGTAAGTTGAGAAAGATAGACTGGCAGGCTCTGCACTACTCGATTGGGAATTGATGTATGTCAAGCTAGATATTGTGAGGACTCTTTGGTAACGAGTGAACTGTGCGGAGGTGCAGATAGATCATTACGGTCTGAGGAGAATGGGGCTACGAGAAGTTACCAGGTGATCTGGCCGACGCTTAACACTCAGTGGAAGGAGGAAACGGATAAACAATCAGACAGTTACTGGTGCCATCGGAATAGGAACTCTTCGTTTGCTGCTGAAGATGGGGACCAGCACTTATGGGAGTGTCCGAGTGCTGTGATGTCGATTCTTGATTCAACAGGAATTAAAGTCTAGATTGCATCTGGTTTTATCCTACATGTTTCGATGTCTTCAGTGACCATCTCCAAAACAACTCCAATCTGGAATAAAACGAGCCCGAAACCGTTTCCACATCTCCCGAACGCAAGACATTCCACAGGGATCTTAACGGTGATCAGCTGGCATTTATTCTTTAGCATTGTGGCTTCGTGAGATGGAGGCCACGAGTTCGTATCCTGCGAGCTTATATATTTGAGTTGTTAGGTCAAGCGTAGCTTTCCATTTCTGCTACTCCTTGGTTTTAGGGATTTCAGATATTCTTTATGTAAAGAATGGTTGTTGGTCCCCATGTTTAGTTAGATGCAGGATTGTTCCTATCTTTTTGAGTCTGTATATGTCTTGAGTGTTACATGGTTGGCTATACAAAGCTAACTGCGTATCTTTAACAGGACGTTGCAGAACAAACCCCAGTATTTGTTTTCAGATGTTTTATGGTTGTAAGCAATGCCACATTCGATAGTCTACCACTGCCCCCGGACGGTCGGCTTTCCATACCATTGTCGACATCAACGCATGATCACCCGCAGCTGGAATCGAACCTGCTACCTCGGAATTGCCAGTTGCGCGTTCGCAACGCCTAAGCCACAGACACTGACACATAATTGTATAGATGTTTAGAAAATTACTTTTAAATAAAACTACTAATGTTCGCTAATTACTGCTAGGATACCGTCTGTATTAATCATCACCCTGATCCATCAGAAAAACACCAAAACGAATCGTATAATTCTACAAAAACAGTAGTATTATTAAAGCCCTTAAATACTAGTCTTATGAAAGCATAGACTATAGACCATATCTAACAAATTTGTCCTCCCCCATAAAAATGCTGGTGTCAGATACTAAACTTTTGTTCAACAAGACACAATATGATATATTGGAATACTCACCTCCACAGTTGAGCAGGTTGGCTTTAAATACCGACTACCATTAAAATCAGAAACATTAGCCTGACACATTGACAAGAGTCGTTGACCTCGACACACGTAGTACTTTACCGGGAATAGACAGACCTGTAGTGTACATTATGATTGTGCCTCTCATTATGAAAAGTGACATAACGCAACACGTAGCAACACTGATGGAGGGAGAGCAGGGGAAAGACGGAGACTGTAGAGTCTGAAATCATCACAAAGAGAAAGTTGTCGAGGAGGTTTGTGGCACCCATTCATTCTTTTTCTTATTGACCGGCTTTAGGCTGATGTAGCCATATCTAAAAACACATAAACTGGGTACTACAGTTATTGGGAGCCGAAAAAAAAGGGGGGGGGGTGCAAAATAGGGACGAGATGTTTTTATCATACATCGAGAACCCGTTGTTCTATATGCGATTTATTGACGGAGCATCTGATGCCGGGTGTTTCAATAGCGGGAAAAGGATCAGAATCCACCCACGCCAGTTGACAAGGCATTTGATCATCAATATAATGATGATGATGATAAAGGTGGTATTTCGATCGCTAACGACTGTGCATTTGTGGGCATTGAATAAAAATCATTGAACGGGTAATAATTACATCTTAGACGACGAGATAGGCAGCCAAACGAAAGAAAATTATGGGTGCACCGGGGAATCAATATAAAATGCGGAATCAAAGGTACACTATTGATTCTGCAGTATAAACAGACACAGGCTCGCCACCCGAACGAATCATGGATGTCTGGGGTTGACAGAAAAATGCTGTTGAGTGGTGTGAAAAAGGCAGCCACTGTTTCCTTTTGGACAGTGGACGGAAGCTATAAGGTGACCGAAGGTAGCAACACATTCATGTAGTTCTGTGGACGGAAGCTATAAGGTGACCGAAGGTAGCAATACATTCATGTAGTTCAGTGGACGGAAGCTATAAGGTGACCGAAGGTAGCAATACATTCATGTAGTTCAAAAGACGGAAGCTATAAGGTGACCGAAGGTAGCAATACATTCATGTAGTTCAGTGGACGGAAGCTATAAGGTGACCGAAGGTAGCAATACATTCATGTAGTTCAAAAGACGGAAGCTATAAGGTGACAGAAGGTAGCAATACATTCATGTAGTTCAGTGGACGGAAGCTATAAGGTGACCGAAGGTAGCAACACATTCATGTAGTTCAGTGGACGGAAGCTATAAGGTGACCGAAGGTAGCAACACATTCATGTAGTTCAGTGGACGGAAGCTATAAGGTGACCGAAGGTAGCAACACATTCATGTAGTTCAGTGGACGGAAGCTATAAGGTGACCGAAGGTAGTAACACATTCATGTAGTTTAGTGAACGCTGTCTTTCTGTTGAAAATATGAAAAAGGGGGTGGGGGGGGGCATGCACAGGAAGCTGAGGCGAAAGTCGTATGCTAAGGTCCGACAGCGCCGGACTTAAAAAAAGACCTAGGCTGCCACGTCGACCCAGCTTTTAGCGGGTACTAGGTAAATTCCTGGGAAGTAAATGCGGCCGGTGTGATACTGACCACATCACCCACCGAGCGCCGATTGGACTAGTATAACATATTTAGTCCCTTATGCCTAATAGACAGGAAGGCGTGGAATATGGTCCTTTACTTTACTTACCTGTATTGCAGGATTCCTGTTGTTTCCTTCGTTGATATAAACTTCTATAGCAGCATTTGTTTTGTATCATTCCAAGTCTTTTTCTTTCACCTAATGGGCTTCCTTTTCATTGCTGGCAGGCTTTCTGGTTCGTTGACCCCAGCGCAAGCACTCAACCGTAGACTTATGATTCTTTTCACTTTGTGCGACCCTGGCCTAGTTACACTTTTGATAAACCATTTCGTTTGACTCCGATCCTTGTAAGCATAAAGTGTCTCTCTATCAGGGGAGGGTTCTTCAAAATTATAAGTACACTTGAGAAGAGGCTGTCGTTATTTACTTGAAGTAAGTTATTTCATCTACAACCAGACTACAGATGCACAGAGCACCAGCTTTTAGTACGTTTACGTGTGATTGTGAAACGTGGACTTACAGCTGAAATCAAAAACAAGATACAAGCATTGTAACTGAGATCTTTCAAAAACATTCTTGGCGTATCATACAGATACTACATCGCAGATGACGAGGTTCGCTGTATAATTAACAAGCACATAAACCTCTTTTAACTACAGTGAGGAAAATGCTATGTTTTAACAGACTTGTAATGAGATCTAACGGCCACTAAGAAACAATACTACAAGGCTCAGTAAAGTAAAAGAGAAGAAAATACTGCATAGCTCAGTAAAGGAAAGACACTAACCACCACAGGGCTCAGTAGAGGCAAAGGGAGGACAATACTACATAGCTCAGTAAAGGAGAAGAGGATACAATACTATAGGGCTCAGTAAAGGAAGAAAGAACACAACACTACAGGGCTTAGTAAAGTGGAAAAAGGCAATATTACAAGGCTCAGTAAAGGGAAAGGGAAGAAAATACCACAGGGCTCAGTGAAGGGAAAAAGGAGAAGAGGCAGATCAAGAAAGACCTGGATACAAAACTTGGCTGACTGGACAAGCCTGAGGCATGCAACCATTAAGTCCATCGCATCTGACCGTCCACGGTGGAGGGGAGCTGCGGGAAGATACCAGGGGATCTGACGACGCTTAACACTTAAGGAAAAGGCGAAATGGGTGTACAATCAGACCGTTACTGGTACCATCAGAATTTGAACTCCTCGCTTGCTGCTGAAGATTGAGTCGAATCGCTTATGTGATTTTCCCCGAGTGTTGTGATTTTCATTCTTAATTCAACATTCAACGTAAGTGAAAAATCTGCCTAGATGCGGATTGCAAGGAAAGACCTTTCGGGCTGGATGGCAAGATGTGTTGTCGCAGTCGACATAACTACACACTGGGCAATTCCACGTACGCCTTTGATGCAGCAGCCACTTCCAGTCACGTCCTCATCTCCATTCTGGGACATTTCTGTCATTATGTAAGATTTAAAAAAAAAACTGCTGGATTATAAATTATACTGATCTGCTTCTCGTTCACCCGTTCCAACTTTCTCCTGTTTGGATTTGCTGGATACCGTCTCATCATCATCATGTAGCAGGTCCTTTGCAGAACGTCGCTCTCATCACGGTTTGCCTGAAAGAAACTGTCTCTCGCCAGCTCTCCCACCTCATGTACTTTCATACTCAAGGAGTCACTCATATCCTGTGCCCATCTTCGTTTTGGTCGGCCCCTGGCCCTCCTTCCTGGTACCTGCCTTCTGCTATATTTTTTCCAATCATTAGCAAGCTTGATATGACCAAAATATTTAAGCTTCCGAGACAGGATGCTGTTTATTAACCAATCTTCCTTGATGTTCAGATCTTTTAAGATGTCATTATTTCTCCTCTTCTTTGTCTAAGATATTCTGAGAATCTTTCTGTAGCCTTCCATGTGTACTATAGAGCTTTGTCTTGACTACGGTTGGAGCAGGCCAGACTTTTGCCCCAGCGAAGAGTTACTTTTGTAAGGTCTATGTTGACTGATTTTTATTTTGGGCGTGTCTTTCCGGATTGTACCAATTCTCACACATCCTGCACATTAAAGTATATCTTTTACAAGACGTTGCAGAACCAACCCCAGCATTTTTGGCTGTTGTGGTTTTTGTAGGCATATTTTACGTTCAGTAGATCCTGAACATTGCCGTTGAATTGTAGCACAACTCTAACGTTGATGTCACACCCAGCTTCGTCTTTAGTTTTGCTACAGTAGGAGTCGATTGGAAGATTATAGACGAGGTGAAGGGTGGTGGTGATGATGATAATGTCTTGCTAGCTACATGCTTCTCACGTGACTCTGATGCTAGTAAAATAAAATGTCTAGAAACAAGTGTTTTTGTCTATACTGTCTTTATTGTGATACCCCAGCAATGTCACAAACAACATCAGTGATATTATGAATGGTGTTGTGTTCTTCCTATGGCTACATACTTTTAAGGTCATTTTGTGTTTTTCATCTCTAGTTACTTTGTTAACTGGTTCTAGTGTCTGTAACTGTCACCTGGGTTTAGTGCTGCCTGGTACTAACGGCTTGATCGCCTACTCTAACATCTCAATAACAGTGTTTCTATCTGATGTGTCTCTGTTGACCATGGATTCATACATCTTGTCTGTCGTCTCCATAGCTCGATGTCTTGTTTCATGTCTCCTATCTAGTGTCTGTATTCGAGACCCCACGTGACTGGTTTCTCTGCTTCTAGTGTTGAGCTGGCATCTCCACAACTGAAAGTGCTCTATGGGGGTCAATGTTACTAGTCCCTCGTCTTCTAAGTCTCATCGACTGAAGGCTGCTAAAGTGCTTTGTTACTCATTATTTATACTGGGATGCTAGGTATTTGTTTTCATCTCTTCAAGAAATTTCTAGTACGTCTCAACATGTTTACTATGTGCGGTATCACGTGGAATTTTTTAACTATATCTCGACTGCATCAGATGTTATCATCTTGTTCTGCGCAAATATAGAAATTAAATTGACAGTTGACGTCATAGAGACTCCTAGAACTAACTAGGACTCCCATCAACTAATACGCAATATCCTACCTCATAACAAACAAATGATGACGTCTCCCTGTTACAGAATAACCAGTTCATTAAATTTTTCTCTTTTAAACAGGCATTGCTTTAACTCGTTCTATTATTTTTTTTTAAAGTTATTTTTTTTTTAACTACAATAGTTATTCCTTCCACCCCCCCCCCCACCT
>CAJHNH020002923.1:25000-89466 GCA_905116865.2 Candidula unifasciata
ATGGTCTAAAGGCTCAAGATATGGTCTAAAGGCATGAGGGTGTGGAAAACAAAGGGACACTTCTATGTTATTTATCCACGTAACAGCTAATGCATGGGTCGGCTAGCACAACAATGGAGGCAGGGTATCAAGGACACAGAGGATATTCTTCTTTTTCTTCTTCGGGATCCCTAACCTCACAGCATCTTCGAGCCCTTCACCCTCCGCCCACCCCCTTAAATATTTTCTTTGTGTTTGCAACCCTGAAAACAGATCTATATAAACACTTTCACTATACTTTGGTGATGGTATAGTTTCCAGGAATAACAGCATACATCTTTGCTTACAAGGATCAACTATTTACATGTTAATCTTTCCTTTCCTTTACAGTTGCCGGACACACTGATAGAATGGAGAGTCTGCAGAGTAACGAGGAGTTATTTGCTCATGCTTCAGGTATTAGTTAGTGGACTTGATCTGTCAAAATAAATATCTTACTGTTATGCCCATTTTTCCTTCTGAGAGATTTGTCCGTCTTCTTTACAAAAAAGACATGTGGTCAATAATAGAGTAGAGGTATACACAATTTCACCAGTCAAAAAAAACTGCATGGCATTGCAAATGATCACTGTATCTCCCTGTGTGGTTGTAGGGAAAACAAGGATCGATTAACTTGGAGTTTCCTTTGAAGTCTGAGTGCATCTTAGATGAAAGAAACCATTGAAGTCAAAATATATAGAAGTAAAAAAAACTGCATGGCATTGCAAATGATCACTGTATCTCCCTGTGTGGTTGTAGGGTAAACAAGGATCGATTAACTTGGAGTTTCCTTTGAAGTCTGGGTGCATCTTAGATGAAAGAAACCATGGAAGGTTTTATTTATGTTAGCAGAGACAGCCTGTTCAGCATCCTAGGTAAAATACTGGTTTTGAGAACAGTCTTACAAGGAATCTCTGGGCCAAACATTAGAGACGAGAGAGTTAGAAGCAACAATGAAATGTATAATCTGTTTCAACCACCACTAAGTACTGGCATCATAAGGATATAGGCTGGGGCATTTAGAAAGAACAACAGATAACAGAGACTAAAATTGCTCACACAAAATTGTTCATTAGGAGTACATCACGAGGCAGACCAAGAAGAACATAGACTGATAATATACATGCAGACCTGCAGAACTCAGAGTCAGCTGGAAAGATCAGAAAGATTTAAAGTAACACGTTGTGCAAAATGGATCAGTCAAACTAGTTTAGGTTCATGAAAATGAAAAATAAAAATAATAAAAAATGTCATAGTTGAATTGTTTAAAACAACAGTCACAGATTCTCACAGGTTTGGCTGAAATCATTATCCGGGTGGTCACCTATACTTCCTAGGATATTACCTTTAGGACATCAAAGTGGCCTGATCTGTCAGAGAAATTCAAAGTGTGCTTATCATACAGGCGTAAGGAATAATATGATATGGTAAATTTTACAATTGTGGTAAATTTAAAATCATATGTTTCCATTGTTCATTCACACAAAGTAAAGCAATGATTGATTAATTAGTTGTTCCTATTCACAAGGTCAAAGACAAAGTATTGACTATAGCCAAGACTGTCCAAGAGGTTGTGGACTTTCACTGACAACCACAGAAGACAAAGAACACAACTGCATCACAAAGCTGAGAACAACCATTGAAGAGCTGCGGACAGAAATGACATGCAAGATGGAAGATCAAAAGAGAGAAATGGAGGCTATGTTTGATTTACAAAGAGGTTTTAATGGTTTTTATTATGTTTTTTGTACTCTTCCATTTTTAAAAGAATATTTAGAAAGCTTCTCACACATTTACTATTTCAAACATTAAATGGACACACATACACACCTTAAACACACACATTCGCTGTCTTGTTATGCCAGAAACATTCATTGTGATTGTTCACAGGAAAATCAAATTCTGGGCCTGCACGAGATCAGAAGTTTATATACTGCTCTGTTATGCATATTTTCTGACATAGGCAATCTCGATTCTTTCATGTATAAAATAAAAACTGGAATATGTTATGAAAACTGGAAAGATGAACAGAATGAGAGTTAGATAAGACCTAGTTGAGAAAATTCTTCACTGAATTTTGTCATGAAAGGTCTCAGGACATGTTGATGCATTTTGTTATGGATCACAATGGAGTAGAAGCCTGATCACTCACATCTATTAGCAAAGCATTTTATGATGATGGTGTCGAGGATGATGATTATGATGAATTTTTAGTAGAAGAAAGCTTGAAACCAGAATAATAATGAAGTGAATGAATAGTGACAGTGTGAAATCTACTTTAAGGGGACATTTTTAAATACCTTTGTCGCGCGCCCACGTGGGTAAATACACTGATATAGTGAGGGTGTGGGTTTGAACCTTAACAATGCCCACCCACGTGAGAAACTGGACTATTATCTAAGCTATGTTGATCCTAGACAGTCCTGGATAGCCAAGAAAACAGCGAGTGGCTCGTTCCATGAAATGAAAGTTGCTGTACTTGTATCCACAGGAGTAGGAGAAGGGATAGATAGATATCAGGATACACCCACTGTGATATTATCTCGATACACAGTTAACCCCTGCGACTATTCTCCTCTCCTGGCATTACTTAAAAGCCCCCATCAAGTGATTTAAATATTTGTTAGCTGAAGTAAACTAATCTGCACAAAGACACTTGAACCTAAGTACACAATTTACTCAACTATCATGAAACTCATCACATATGATTTATTTGAATAAATCGAAATTAAAATGAACTTGTTTAGGCTAGTAGAGTTGAAATGATGTGAATGATGACAGTTTGTACATATACTTAACTCCTAGTAGGAGAATTCACCGTCAGGACAGTTCTCGGCTTGAGACCCTGCCTATCTTTTCCAGTTTGTCGGCCTCACTGCTTTCTGCAGGTCGTTACACTCGACGGTCGGCAAATAATGGATGCCTACTAGTCCCTGCCCAATGTGGGAACTGGAAAAATGAAACCACGATGCCAAAAGTTCTGTCTCAAGCTTAGGTTAAGCCCAACAGATGGCATGTCCTAGACAGGATCTCATTTACCAGACCTTAAGTTCACCACTTTATAACTTTTATCAAGCTCCTCCTACATTACGCCTAAAATCATTCTCATTCAGGGATATCACAGCTCCTCCCCTGTGGGTAAGTTTATTCGCTGTCAGTCAGGGCTGTACAACACTTGTTTAAATTCCCACGCTCACATTCTACAAGTTCAATTAAGCTGGTCAAAGCTAATAGGCCAAGTTACACCTCCAGTCTACTTCACCTGCCATCACAATCAAATCCGACTTTGTCAATTCTTCTGCCAAATCTTTCCGCTCACTGTGTCAATAGTGACCGTTGGACCGGCACTCCAGTTTAGGTAACCTCAGGGGGAGATAATGGCAATTAGCCCTTGTTATCTGTTCCTGAAGATCTGGCAGGGGGAATAACTATCTGACACCAACAAATGGTGTGCAAATCTCCAGTCAGTAAGTCTGCTTGGTCAGTCTTATCTCTGTACCTTAACACTTAACATCTGGGAAAAAGTTTTAGTGTTTGCTATGACCAACGGTCCAGGAGAATTAAAGGTGTGGTGTGGTCGTCTTACTTTGATTAAGGATGTATCCAAATCCCTATTTGTCTGTATGCTTCAAAATACATACAAATAAAAGTAGGTTGAGGAAAGACATTCTGGAGTCACCGAGCGTATTGTCACAACCTTCATACTTGTCATACAAAGCAGTCTTCTTCTCTTCTTCAGTACCTTTTCTACCGCTTCAGTTTCAGAGAAGATATACAGTTCTACTTATTGCTCTTCTGGCCACTTCAGCTAAAGACATATCCTGTTGTTTAGCTCTGATGTTATCTTCCCATGTTGTTCATAGTCTACCTTGTGATCGGCATCCTTCTTTTCTTTTATTGTATGGTATGGTGTCACAAGGCATTCTCTCTAAGTAATTTGATTTGCTGTCTTTGCATGTATTCCTCTGTGCTGACTTTTTCCCTTATGACCTCATTCCTGATCACTGTTATTTCTGTTTCAGGTCACATGCTGAAGAAAGAAACAGCTCTTCAAGGCCAAATTGAAGCTCTCAAAACAGAGCTTAGCCGATTGGGAGAACGTTTAAAGACTTTGCTTGATGTAGAAATGAACAGGCAACAGGAATTAGACAGACTGACTTCAGAGAGAGCAGAAATCATGGCTTTGCTAAAAGAACTTCAAAGTGAAAAACAGAATACTGTTACATTATGTCAGCACTGTTCACTTGGAAATAAAGGAAAAGTGACTAATGTTTAAATCGAAAAATATGTTACATGTTTTGGGTGCAGTTACTTAATTTAGTGTGTAATATGAAAGATCAAACTGCTTTATACTGTATGCTAGTAAAGTCTTCTTCTAGAGGTAAAATCAGGTAAAATTATTTCATGTGAATTCACTGTCTGAGTGCAGTTGTTGCACAGCAGATACTCAACAGAGAGAAAAAAACCAGTTTGAAAATCATGAAAGCATTTAATGTTTGAATATGAAGATAACTGTGCATGTTTCTGGTGCAGCTAATTAATTTGGTATGCACTGTTTAATAGGAAAGATTTAATCGCTTTCAACTTTAAGCTGTTAAAGTCGTCTACCAGAGGTAAAATTATCCCACAACATAAGTGGGAATATAGACAGTATAAAACCATGAAAGCACTAATTCCCGAAGAAGAAAAGGGTTGCATACACTTCTGTGGAAGCCAGATTGCTTGTGTGCTTAAGCTAAATGTAAAAAAAAAAATGTTGAAAGAACATATGACATGTTTGGGATTTTAAAAGAAAATGCCAGTGACAGACCACATGTTAAGTGAGAATGAAAGGATTAATGAAAGTATCTTTATCCGTCCTGAAACTAAATATTAGGTTTCAACAGAAAGTGGAGCTGCCCATGTTATTAGTCTCATTTTATCGTGGAGGGAGGATACATATGGTTTTAAGATGTTAGGTACATTGTTTTAATCTGATCTGTGTTTTAAGCCAAGCCAACTGTTTGGTACAATTTAGTAATGTTTGAATTAAATTGTAACTAATTTGATAGGAAGCCATGACTAGTGTGATAAATTGAGAAATAATTTTGTTTTTAAGCTTTTGTATTGTATGTCAAATTAAATTTACAAATTTTACATTGAAGATGAATGAACTAATATGACTAGAACATGTCGATAGATAACGGTGAGAGACATACTGCTATGGTGATTAGTAACATCATGTTGCTGTGAGAGACATACTGCTATGGTGATTAGTATCAACATCATGTGTCATGCTGATAAATGTTAGTTGATCTCACAAGATTAAACATTAAAAAAAAAATTGCATCAGATTGTGTATATATTTCACAGGAAAGTGATGAATAATGGTGTATTATATGATACTATGTTTTATAGCAATGTTTATTCCATGTTTAATTCCCAGGGACAATACAAGTTTAACTTGTAAGATAAACATTTGCATATTTTTATGTAAAACTGTGTACACAAGGGATTTGAATGATTGTAGACTTTGAGGCAGACCAAGAAGACAGTGGAGAGATAATATCCCAGCAGATCTGCAAACACTTGTAGTCACCAAGCAGAGGACTAATCACAGAGACGAGTAGAGGTGGGTGATATCTGCAGCCAGGACCAGATTGAGACTTACGAGGCCCTAAGGCATATAGAACCATGAGGCCGTACCATTTTAAATTGCACCAGCTAATCTCATAAAACATCAGAATATATATGCCTTTTAAAATAGGGATGATGGAGTTATATTATCTTTGAAGTTTTAATAAAAAGAATGTGTCTGAAAATCAAAGAAATGATATAATCTTAACTCTTCAAGTCCCGGGCCATACATGATGTGTTAATGAATCTACCCCCTTGATTCCCCTCCACAGCATAATGTAGCCTTTTATTTTATTTTTATTAACTAAAGGAATATAGTTTTCCTAAATGGTCACTACTACTGCATATACTGCCACTTTGAATGTAATGCAATCACGATTTTGGATCAAAATCTATTGTGAAACCTTCTGGTACTGAAAGAGTTAAAGGCTCTGATTCTATCTTTTAAGAAACTGCATTTGTAAACTACAAAAAATACGGAATTTTTTTTATTCCGCTGCAGATTGTAAGGCCCTAAGCTTGTAGCTTAGTTAGCTAATGCCTAAATCTAGCACTATCTTCAGCAATGAATCTCAAGGGCTCAGAATGCTGAGGATGAAGAAGATGCAGCTTAGAGCTTTGTGATTTGGACAAGAATACACAGATTACACAATTTTTCCTGGCACCTTATTTTATCAGCTGCGGTTATTAAATTAACCCGGTCACTCTAAAAAGCTGTTTTTCCTGACATTGATTGGTTTTTGATGACATAAAGTCTTTGGACAGTGACCATTACACCTATATAACAGCTTTGGTACTAGTTGTGACTAATAGTGTGTACACACGAGGGGTAAGTCTATCCCCCCAAAAAAGCATTTTTAAACATTAGGATGTCATCATTACATAATAATAATTTTATAATCTCATGTGACCTCACTTTGCTGGACATGACTGTCAACATTTGCCATAGTCTGAGGGGATCCAAGTAGTTAATTCTTTGCTTTCTTTGTGTTTGGTGATTGTTTCCCTTTTCCTAACCTTTTTCCTGTGTGTGTATGTATGTATGTGTGTGTGTTTGCATGTGTACACAAAACTGGAATAGAAAATAATATGAGTTTGTTTTGTGATTTGACGGCTGCGATCTAGCTGTCTACTTCATGCTTGCCTGCCTGCTTACTGGTTTACAGGTTTGACCTCCTGGATGTTTACAAAAACTGCCCAGAAATCTCAATGTTTCAGCTTTCTCTTCTCCTTCTCTAGTTTCTTAGGTTAGAGTGTCAGAAAAGTATAAAAATAGGAAATTAAGAAGTCAGAATTTGGCAAGAAACAGTCAGTCAGCATTCTTCTTCCTCTTCTTCTTCTTCTTTGCATTTGGCTTCATATACTCAGACCAGACCATCAAGTAGGTTGCCTCTAGAAACTCACATGTCAGCAGCAGGCCCTTCATGGTTCCCTATAGCTTTCTCTGCACATTTTGCTGTTGGGGCCAGGTTTATTTTCGAAGTTGTAGGTAGAATGGGCAGGTCTGCAGAATGGGCTTAGTTGTTTGTGGTCCAGTCTGACAGGCACAATATGGGGACCGTACAGTCTTTATTTTATGCATGTAATAGTTTAGCCTTCAGAGTCCTGTTTGTAGACTGAAAATTGTTTAATGTTGCTCTCTATTGAGTCTGCTGATGGGGTGGATGTTTACTGTTGGTGTGTTCTCTCCACAGTTTCTCATATTTATCCTTGATGAGTGTTTTGATTTCTGGTAATGACAATGAATGGGTGTGTTGTTTCTCCTTTGTTCTATTTTTTTTACAACTCTGCCAACTTATTTCCCCCTGTGCCGCAGTGAGCTGGGATCCACTGAAGAATATTGATTATCTGAGAGTCTGATTAGCTATCAGGTCAGTTCTCTCTCTGTGTTGTCTTGTGAATCCCTTCAAGTCACCTTTCCCTCTGAACTTTTTTCAAGCACTTCTACATTCAAATAAGCCAAATCTGCATGTCCTGAAAGACAGAAAGGTGCCAATCAATCATGCAAGTTCTGGGACAAGACTAAGAATCTGGAAGTGTATCAACAATCAGAACTTTCAGCCAGTGTTAACAGCCAGAAGAAGTGTGAACATCTTTCACAATGCAGACAAAAAGCTTAAAAAAGATCAGTCAACATTACTCTCCAGAAAACAAGAATTTTCAATTATCTTACTACAACTCTGATCAGCCATGCTAGCAAAATCCTTCTGCAATTCATCTTGAAAGGGATTTAAAAGAAATTAGAATTTGAATAACACGAATATCAAAAAGGCTTTATACGTTGTAGAGGAACAAGGGTTCACATTTTAAATAGGAGAATAATCCTTGAGAAATGCAGAGAGTACAGGACAGATCTCCATACGTTTGACTACAGCAAAGCTTTTCTCTGTGCTCAGGACCAGAAGCAGGCATACACGGAGAGCCATGGGATTTTCAACATAATTGTAACTTCAAATGAAATGTCTTTACCACGAACAAAAAGCAGTAGTCAGAGTAGCTGGTGAATCATCTGAGTGGTTTGAGGTGCAGAGAGGAGTGAGACAGGGCTGCATTCTTTCTCCATCACCTTTCAACAAATATTCTGAGAATATGTGACATCTTTGATCTTCTCATAATTGTTCTGTGCCAGAACAGATATACAGATGACACAGTTCTCCTTCATAATAGTGTACAGGGCATACAGGAAATAATTCTGACCGCTACAAAAAAAAAAAAAAAAAAAAAAAAGCAGAGAAGTGAATCTTTTTCTTAAGTTTTTTAAAATTATGTGAGCAGTTAATTCAGCAGTCAACACACAACAGTTGGAAATGAAGAATTTGAAAATGTCACAGATTTTTGAATTTTTGGGCTCACAAGTGAATCACAGTCATGACTACCCAAAAGAAGTCAGAAAAAGACTTACTATAGCATGCAGAGGTAAAAAATCATGGAGAGCCTTCAGCAAAACACATGCAAACGAGTTAACATCATGGATCTCTCCTGTGGCATCTTATAAGTGAGGCTTAGACTAAAGAAAATAATCAGAACTTTTAAGTGAAATGTTAAAGAAGAATTCTTAGAATACCACGGACCAGGAAAATACAAACAGAAGCCTATATGATCTGAACACTGAGGACAGTGGCTTCTTGAAAAAGAAAACGCAACATATCCTGAAAGCTGATGTAATTTGGCCACGTTAAAAGCCATGGTGGCCTGGGGAGAAGGGTGATGGAGGCTGTAGTTTCCCTAAAATAAGAAAGAGGCTGACCTCTGTGAACCTGGATACAAGAGACTGAAAATGCATTGTCTATGAAAGCACACATGGCTGGAGAATTAGCTAGAGAAAGAGAGACTTTCAGCTGTGCGGTGACGAGAGCGACATTCTGTAAAGAAACTGCTGACTGATGGAATGTGGTAGGAGCACACCCACAAGTTGCTTTCAGTGTTTCAGAGGATATCGTACTCACCGCTGAAACATCCATAAATTATGGGAAATGCTTGTTTATTGGTGGGAGCCATGATAACATAGCAGCTACACACTCACCTCCCGACCTAAAGGTCACAGGTTCAAATCCACATGGATAAGGATAGTTTTCAAAATTAACCTTGGCTTCCAGGTTGACCCAGTCTACAATGCACACCAGATCATGTCCAGAGAAATACATAAGGCTGTCATTATGGTGACCACACTTTCTGTAGACTACTGATTGTTCTGTTGAAAATAAGTGTCTGCAACTATTTGCATAATGGACCCCTGCTTGAAAAGGGTCCTCAGTAAGGTTGGGGATTTTTTTTTCTTTCGGGCAACAGTAAAATCCTAACCTGCACAGACCATGGTAACAGCGCTGGTCATGCAGTCCTAAATCCCCAGGCTGAAAGTTTTTACTGGCCACACCAAAAAAAGTGGTAAATATAGAGTCATGGTTCCTTCTGGGATTGCAGCCTAAAGTTTACACTCAATGACTTCTGACGCATGCCCAGTTGGTTTTAGAGCCTGACTCCAGGAGGAAAGGGACAGACCCACTGCCCCCTAACAATTATATCATAAAAAGTTTACTAATTAGGAGTTACCTGTTTTGTTTGTTTGTTTTAGTATCCAGAAGCCATGAGTTGTTAGGCTCGGTATTATGGATATCGCAACCTTTCAGCTTTGATTCCATTTTAAATACCGTAAATCTGGGAGAAATGTGGCTTTTCTGCCTACCCCCGGGAGTGAACCCGGACCACAAGGAGTTCGTCACCCGCTCACCGCGCAATCCGGTTTAGCCAACTACGCTAGAGAGACGGGCAGGAGTTACCTAAACTTGATTTGTTTGGACACAAAGTGAAGCAACTTGCTGTTCAACATCAATGGGCTATAATAAATTAAGATTTATTTCCCTTTGACCTAAGTAACAAGTAAAGACATGCGCAGCTCATTTTATAATATGTAAATAAAAAACTCTTTTTTTTTGACAGCATTTTTTCACAACAAAGAACATAATTCTTGTACTTGTGTTTTTTTTTTTCAAAATTTTAAATTGTACTATGTTTGCATTTAAGCTAATAATAATTTTGTTTTTAAATTAGAGACATTTTCAAATCTCAAATGGGAATTTTTACTTTTTTTTTAAAAACTTGTATACTTAAAGTCAGTGTTTTAATAATGTAATCAAGAAATTACCTGCTTAGATCAATCTGCTAATAAATTTAAAAATATTTTTGTAGTTTTCTAATCATTTATTGTTTTAGAGAACTAAGATCTAGAACAAAAATAAATCTGTCTTTTCTGCCTGTATTTAACCCTTTTTTAAGGTGGTATAGAACAGGGAAATTCTGAGAATTTAGATCTACTTAATCTACATAGTACGATCGCCACTAAATGGTGTTTTATGCCTCACAGGAAAAGGGAGGGGGGGGGGGGACAGCATTTTAGTCATATTACTGACTAAGCCCAGTTTTCCCTAACTAGAGAATAGCATTCAAATTTCTCAGCGAGCCACTCTTTTAGCAGCAATTAGACTGCACAAATGTTTTTGATAGTGTGAAAGATGATGAAAAAATCACATTACGTATACTCATTGGATCCATGATCCTATTAGTCATAGCAAATTGAGATTATTAATTTGTTTCCTTGTAAAAAAAGAAGTCATTTATAAAGATTTTAATGACTCCATTGCTTAATCTCAGAGAACCAGCTAGAATCCAGCAGAATATCCCAGTACACTGTTAATGGCTTGTACAGTAAAAGCCACAAGAACTAAAGGAATGGGTTGCAACAAAGTACATCTAGACTGTTTATTCAGGAGTAAAAGTGAATAAAAGGGCAAAACACTGTGTTGGATTCATTCTAGACCCCATGTTAGTTAGGAGAATAAAAAACATGGAATACCTATAAAAAAGAATGATAAAAATATTACTAGTAACAATGGAGTAAATACAATGTATGTGCAAATACATGTGTAACACAACTAAAAATGGTGAAATTTTTTTGACACACTGATTGATCAAGAAAGTAGAAAAATTCACTATCATGGTGATTTTAAGGCAAGAATATGAAACTGGAAGTGAGCAGAAGAATATTTTGAAGATAACAACAGTCAGAAAAATGAAAATGGCAGAGATCTCTTCCTGCCCTGAAGTCAGAGGCATTCTAGGAGTAGAGAAAAGAAGAGCTCTTGTGGTGTTATAGCTACCAGTGGATAACAACATGTGTTAGAAATATCTGGATTGAATCTACCAGGGCACTGACTAAAAGTCAGTTATGATGACTTTCCTGTGTGGGGTCTGGGGCCCTATTAAAGGAAAAACAAGAATAGACCCACTGCCTACCTAAAAGCATGTCGTAAGGGTCGACTAATTGGGAGCTTTCTTCGAAGTCAGAGTTCATCTGCCTGAGAGGCAAGTAACTAGCAGTCTGCATACAAATGAATCGGATCTGTAAAATGGATGCACACACAACACTCAGGTTCTGCAACAGGACTGCAGTCCAAAAGTGGATAAACAACCAGAAATTTCTGCCAGAGTTTAAGCTGGTAAACACAAAGAAGAAGAAGTAATGATGACTGTCTTATTGACTGGTAATTGTTCAGCATCACAAAGTTATGCCTACAAATGATACGACTTTTATGTTTTTATTTTTTTTAAAATTTACATACAAATAGAAAAAGAGAAGAACAATATGGGTTTGTAGAAAGTGAGTAAACCAACTCTATGTATTTATTGAGAATATTTATTGAGTTTGTAGAATGAACAAAAACATCTACTCTTCAATAGTTACACAAGGAAGTTTTTCATACCTAGACCAAGACATGTAAATTTGATTTAAAAAAATGTAAATGTTCTAAGTGATGTGAAACACCTAAGATTTATAAGGAACAGCTATTTGAAACATTGCATTATGGATATGTAAAATCTCTAGACCTTTCTTACCTATACTGTGAAAATTTGAAATTAATATGACATGAAAGGATCACCAATAAAGCATATAGCATAACAAATTGACAAATATGATCTGTGTGATACAGACTGCAGACAATGAGTAAGAGTTGCCACATTTGTGGATGCACTTCTTGTACTTGTTGATAACTCGTTTAATTGTTTAAAAAACGTAATTGTAGAAATCTCAGAAGAAAAGGTGTCGGTACTCAGGAAAAAGTGTCTTCAGCAGTACCAGTATTCGCCACAAAATATCTATTACAGTAGTGCTGAAATTTCGTTTTTAACACATGCCTTAAAAAGGTGTGGATACTGTACTATTTACCATTGTATACCACCAGAAAAAGCACATTGGGTATCTCCAGGAGTATAGAAGTAACACAATATACCATTCAAGTAAATGGGAAATTTTAACCAGTTACATGAGACAACTATTTTGGAGTAGTGATAACATCTGATGGAAGAGGCCTTGGAGAGGTTAGAAATAGAATCAGCAAAAATAGCGTGTCAAAAGATTAAAAACATGATATCAGAAAAACGTTATCGACTGCAGTGAGAACAAGAGTCTTCAAGTGTTTTATAGACTCCATAGTGTTGTTTGCAAAAAGCAGGCAAGCTGGGGCAGATCTGAGGGCGGTTTACATGTGGTTTCTGAGAAAAATGTTACAGGGAGTCTAGAAAAAAAAGACACGTGAAATAGTTTAGAATCATTAAAAACAGTAATGAACCTTTACAGGATCTGACTACAAATCCTGGCATTTGTTGGTTGTTTGTGGTTTTACCAGGTGATTTTGTGTTAAATTATTTACCATTACTTCCTGAATGAGTGGCTCTCATTTAAGTGTGGAAATTGACGCAAAGGGGCCATCTGCCAAATTGGCTGTTTCAGAATTATGAAACTATATACCTCTTAAACTACTACAGGCAAGCAATAGGGAGATTGTAATGTCATGGAGGATATAATCAAGAGAAAAATAAGAAGCAATGGGAAAGAGAGTACAGCCAGGAAGATCTATTACAGCAGACCTGTTTGTGTGTCGATGGCACTGGATTGATAGTATTCCATTAGCAGCAACTGAAATGCAGTTTATTTGTTTTAGAAAGTAAGAACATTCTCTGGTAGGATTGAATTTTTAAACTTATTCACAGCATTATAAGATTGAACGACTGACTTCACATTCATTACAATTTTGCTCACTAACTCAAGGGTAAGGGAAAATGGACATACAACCTGAACACAACCGGTACCATTAGTATTACAACTCTCCGCTTGCTGGTGAAGATGGGGACGCAGCCATTTGGGAATGACCGAGTGCTGTGATGTCAATTCTTGACTGAACTCAACTCAGCTCATTACATTTAGTTGTGGGAATTAATATCAGATACCCATTTCAGACTGAATGCTGAGTTATTTATGCATATACTGCTCCAGCACCGTCATTTTGTTTCTGTACTTTTTTTTTACCTGTTTAACCAGAGTGGATTCACTCCAAACTTATGCATTAGCAAAAAAAAAAAAAATGTATATTTTCATTTAGGAATCTAATCCAGATGATGTATCCACTTAGTTGTATATTTAACTTATTGAAAATGTTGTGCTGACTGATAAAAGAAACAATGTCAGTGAATAGTTTGAAAGCAAAACAGTATTGAACATAAGCCGGCATAATGCTTTTGATGTGATTGCTACATACATGTCTCCATAACAATCAGTATTAATAAAGAATCAGCAGTGAGAGAGATAGAGAAAGAGAGCGTGCATGTCTCCACCGTTTACCACTTTCCAAGCCACTCTGGCAACTGAATCAGTATTTAAAATTCCTTCGATTGTCCCATATATTATGATGGTTTTTAATCGATATATATATATATATATATATATATATATATATATATATATATATATATATATATATATATATATATATATATATATATATATATATATATATATATATATATATATATATATATATATACACATACATACAATTTTATGATCTGTTTGTTTTTTAGAGGTTCATTTTTTTTAAGGATCATCTGTCTCACCTTGATAACTGGGCCTTTTATATGTTGTCTTCTTTTTCTTCAGCATTCCGAGCCCTTAATGTTCATTGCTTCAGATATCCCCTGCCTACATTCATCTCTCTGGTTGGTCTTCTTTTTCCGGTTTGTGGCACCAAGTGTTTGCAGGTCTGTCTGGACATTATCTCTCCATTGTCTTCTTGGTCTACCTTGTGGTCTATGACCATTCTTCTCTCTTGTGTATACAGTTTTTACTTCTCTGTAATTCTTTCAACGTGTCCCAACCATTAAAGTCCATTAGCTCTCATGATGCCAGTTATCAGTGGTGATTTAAACAGATTATGAATGTCATTATTGCTTCTCCCTTTCCATTCATCACTGTTTGCATCTTTGATGGGTCCAGAGATTTGTTGTAAGACTCTGTTTTCAAAAACCTGTAATAAGGCTTCATCTCTTTTAGTTGTGCTCCAAGTTTCAGAGCCATATAAAACGACTGGTTTTACCAACATTTTATATATTTGGATCATGGTGTTGTGAGACTGACACTTTGACTTTAGCAGATGTTGAAAGGCATAGTTTACTTTATCTCCAGATTATATTCTAGATTGTACTTCTTTTCTTAACATATTGGAGCAGTTGAAGTTTGGAAAGAAGTACTTATATGTTTCTGTTTGTTTGATTTTCATATTATCGATTTGTATGTGGCCAGAGTTTATATCCTTTCCCTGTCTAGTTATTATCATGTATTCTGTCCTATCTTGATTAATAACTAGTTCCATTTTCTGAGCTGATTCTTTCAGGAGAGTCATTGTTTTAACAGTCTCCAGTTCATTTTCTCTGATATCAGTGTCATCAGGATATCTAAGTATTCTTGTAGTTTCTCCTTTAGTACACTCTTGTTTCAATTTCCCCACAATTTTCGCCAGGGCCAACTTGAAAAGAAGTGGGATACAGAGCATCTTCTTGCTTTAAACTAGATGTTATTTGAAAAGGGTCTGACTTTCTGCCTTGGTATATTACTATATCACAAGTGTCTTCCAAACATAGTTTGGTCATGGTAATTAATTAACTTCTTTGGGATTCCAAAACCCTTCATACCATTCTAAAACTGTTTCTGTGTACACTATTATATGCCTTTTTAAAATCCACAAAAACATTATGTACATCTCTTCTATATTCCCAATTTTTGCTCTGCTATTTGCAGTAAAATAAATGTCTGATCTATTGTTAATCTGTTGGAAACCCACTTGGTAATCTCTCAGTATGTCTTTGACGTATGGTTTTAGCCTGTTTAGCAGTACTGCCGATAGTATCTTATAACTTGTAGTGATATTGTTCTATAATTTTCACACTTGTCTCCTTTCTTAAATATGGTTATTAATGAAGAAACTTTCCGTTCATGGGGTAATTTATGTGTTGAAGGAATTCTAAACTTTCTTAGAATTCTTGAATATATTCCGGTTTTAATGGCATCTAGTTTCTGTTACGTTGTATTCAGCGTGAGAGACATTTATACAAAGAATTGAAAGAATAATGCTGATGTAAGCAAAGTTGTATTTGTGTATTTAAATATTGAACCGTTGATTGACAGAATAATTCTGATGCAAGCACATGTGAGAGAGGATTTTATTATAAACTTGAAAGAACGTTTAATGTGACAGAATAAAAATTGACTATGATGTTTTTATTACAAGAAGAAATAAATAAAAACATTGCTGATTTAACAAATGTTAATTGTAATAATACTATTCTAAAAATGAATGTAAGTGTAATGCAACTGATACCATAACATTGATTCTTCCAATGATAACACACGATAGAGGACAATCCAGTATTTGCAATGAAGTGTGAAAACTATTACAGTAACAACATTATCATCAGTCCCTCCTTCTGCCATTCAGCATCAGGTATATGTGAAAACTATTACAGTAACAACATTGTCATCAGTCCCTCCTTCTGCCATTAAGCATCAGGTATATGGGGGGAAACTGCTTTCTGCCAATTTGTTCTTTTGGGGACCTGCACAGTGACTAGAAGTTTGCCTGCCAGCCTAAAGGTCATGGGTTCAATCAGCAGCATGAGAGGTTTAAAAAAAAAATTTGACAGAGCTCTGAAGCTGGCCAAGCCCAAAATTGGTACTGTTGAATGTTTTGGCAAGTGAAGATCGCCAGAGTATCCTGATCACATCACTCGCTGAGCGCTGATTGATCTAACACATATGGCTCAAGCACCACGGACATGAACAGGATCTTTACTATTTGCAAACAGTCTTGTTGGTCCTAGTGCCCCATTTTAAGAAAAATTAAAAACAGACATGCAGTTCTCTCCCCTCCCCCCCCCCCCCCCCCTTTTTCCACTACCAACAGACATAATGTTAAAGAGGACTAATTTTGGGTGTTTCCTTTAAAGTTGGAGTGCATCTGCTGGAGAGTGAAGGAAATGACAACGTGCATTTAAACAAGCCAGATCTGTACAACATATGTGCACGCACAAAGTAAGTTCTGGAACAACCAGAGCTTTTTGTCACAGTTCATAGCCAGTGAAAGCTAAAGAAAAAAAAAATACTTATACCATGAATACATTTTTTTTTCATCAAATTTATTTATGATGCAGCAGCGCTTTTATTTCTGGGTAACTTTTACTGACCAAACATTCCCTCCTCTTAATATAAAGCATCCTGGGCAGACACTAATCTGTAGGACATTTAAGGCAGACACTAATCTATGGGACATTCTGGGTAGACACTAATCTGAGGGACTTTCTGGGCAGACACTAATCTGTAGGACATTATTATGGGAGACATTAATCTGTAGGACATTCTGGACAGACACTAATCTGTAGGACATTCTAGACAGACACTAATCTGTAGGACATTCTGGGCAGACAGTAATCTTTAGGAAATTCTGGGCAGACACTTATTTGTGGGACATTCTGGGCAGAAACTAATTTGTAGGACATTCTGGACAGACACTGATCTATGGGACATTCTGAGCAGACACTAATCTGAGGGACATTCTGGGCAGACACCAATCTGTAGGACATTATTATGGGCAGACATTAATCTGTAGGACTTTCTGGACAGACACTGATCTGTAGGAAGGACATTGTGGGCAGACGCTGATCTGTAGGACATTGTGGACAGACACTAATTTCTAGGACATTGTGGGCAGACGCTGATCTGTAGGACATTGTGGACAGACACTAATTTATAGGACATTGTGGGCAGACATTAATCTGTAAGACATTGTGGGCAGACACTAATCTGTAGGACATTGTGGGCAGACAATAATCTGTAAGACATTGTGGGCAGACACTAATCTGTAGGACATTGTGGGCAGACAATAATCTGTAAGACATTGTGGGCAGACACTAATCTGTAGGACATTGTGGGCAGACACTAATCTGTAAGACTTCTGGACTTTGGCCTTGTTTCCGAACTTAAGTTTTACATGCATATCCGTTTTACAGATCTGACTTTTTTATATACAGACTGTTGGTTCCTTGTCTCTCAGGCAGATGCTCTCTGACCTTGAAGGAAACACCTCCAGCTAGTCGCCTTGTACAACATGCTTGTTGGGGGCAGAGGGTCTACTCCTTTCACCCAAAATGGGATCCCGGACCCCACACAGGGAAGCATTAAACCTAGGCAACCAGCCTTTCCAGCTGAACACGCGCAATAATCGATGTTTGTATTTAACATAAAAATGTGGTCCCTTAAAAGTTACTGTCAGCCACCGTGGTTTAGTGGCTAGATGGTCCTCAGCGGATCAGAACATGTTGGGCTCAAATCCTAACTGAGGGGCCCCTTCAACTCCTTTTTCTTCAATAAATTACCTTGGCTAGAAGTAGACCTAGTCTGAAATAGGTACCAGGTAAAGTCCTGAGAAGTAAAAGTGGCCGGTCTTGATGTTGACCACAGCACCTACCCAGCGCCGATTGGTCTATAAAAATAAAAGTCTATAAAATATATTTCTAGCCCTATAAGCCCAGTACGCCTAAAGGCGTGGAAAAGGGTCCCTTACCTTTAAAAAAAAAATTATATTGGGACAGCTAGACACCACCTTCCCTTCCCCCTCTCTTTTCACACCACAGGATAATCCCAAAGAAACATCTCATACGTGGCATATACCCCACTCCATGCTATTAGCTCCAGACGTAATCACTCACAACAAACGAGAACAGAAAATTATCAGCCATAGAGTTGGGCCGTCAGAGAAGGGCTGCCCAGAAATGATAAAATCAGGAATGAGGTCATTAGAAAATAAGTCTGCAGAAAATCAATTCTAAATTAATACACTGACAACAAAGGAAATGGTTTCCACACTCAGAGATAATTTCTTGTGGCGACATAACATGAAAGGCATACACGAAAAGAGGAGAAGGGCGTAGACCATGAGGTAGAGCAAGAACAAGGTGAAAAGATCACATCAGATAAACAACAACACTATGTGTCTATGGTCGAGGCAGCCAGAAGTGCAAGAAGCAGGACCTTATACTTCCCCTGACACCCGAAGATAAGAATATAAAGTTAGTTAGTATCCTTTACAGGACGTTGCAGAACCAACACCAGCCCCTGGCTGTTGTGTGGTTTATTTAGGCAAATTTACGTCCAGTAGTTTGCCATTTCTTTCTGGAGGTCGGCCCCCTGATACCACTGTCGAAACCAACGCAAGGCGCATTGCCTGCAGCTGGGATCGAACCCGGCTCCCCAGCATTACGAAGCGTTCGTATCGACTTAGCCACAGAGCCGACTGATGAGAATATATATTTATTTAAAAGTAATATTTCTGAAACAACATTATAAATTTAATATATGCGTCTCTGTGTGCAAGTCTTTGTGTTTAGTATATTCGGGTTTATCTATGTACCGATGTCGTATTCAAACTATCAATATTGATAAATGAACATAACACAACTTTATAGAAAAAGAAATACTGTATGAAAGTTAGTATTTGGAAGAGGTGAGTATAAAACTAGCCTTACGTGCACAACTTGTGACCCTTTGGAAATACAAGTTCCTCTGTTCGACTTTTATGAGGGCTTTTAACCAAGATTTCAAGGGACAGTCGTCTGAACTCCAGAGTTCGTGCTCTGTTGGACGATCTCGGCTAACGGTTCTGTGGGAGCAATATGGGACCATAGCGTGACTTTTGTTGACTTTAAACTTTTAAACATCGATATCAAAGCCATTTAAAGCTTTGAATATTAAACCGAATAATACGGGTTGCATCTTTATTAATGCCATTTGGTTAACATACGCTGAGTTGGACATATATTCTCTCTTCCTATGTAATAGTTCATCTATGTACGGTATATTCAGTGACTAAATCCTGGTGCGTCGATTTCTAAATTAACAACCTCCCCATAGGGGTTCCAAGACACCCATTACGGGGGGGGGGGGGGGTAACAAGAATAGACCCAAGGCCTCACCAACAAGCATGCCATAAAATGCGACTAATTAGGGATGTTTCCTCCGAAGTCAGAACACACCTGCTTAATTAGTTTGGAACTAATAGTCTGCACAAGTGGACGAACAACTAAAATTGTCCACCGGAGTTAAACCAGGTAAACACGAAGAAGAGAAATTGAAATGACACATGGTAAATGCGACACTATTGGTTGGCAACCTGATCTAGATGATTACGGAAATATTTCGAAGGAAAGAATAACAAAATAATAACAAAATTAAATAAAAGAATCATATGGTATGTAAGTTGACAAAACGTATACATGAAACACACAGTCGACACTAAACATCCCAAATGAATATACAGTGAAAATACAATGCGCAATATATTCTAATTATATTTCTGAGGAGTTAATAGGATATTATTTTAAATAGTACTGCTATAACTACAATTACTACTTCTACTGCTGCTGCTTCTACTATAACTACTACTACTGCTACTATTACTACTACTGCTGCCACTACTACTACTGTTGCTGCTGCTGCTGCTACTTCTACTAACAATAATACTGTTACTACTGCTGCCAATAATACTACTATTACCACCATCACAACAAAAACGATAACCACTACTACTACTGCTGTTGCTGTTAATAATACTATTACTACTACTGCGAATAACAATACTACTACCACATCACAACAACAACTACTACTGCTGCTGCTACTACTGAGAATAGTAATAATGTTAATACTGCTACCGCTACTGTCAATAATACTACAACTACCATCACAACAACAACAACATCTACTACTAATACTACTTCTTCTACTACTTCTTCTACTACTTCTTCTTCTTCTACTACTACTACTACTACTACTACTACTACTACTACTTCTACTACTACTGCTACTACTACTGCTAATAATAATACTGTTTCTACTTCTGCTAATAATACTACTACTACCATCACAACTACAACAACATCTACTACTACTACTTCTACTACTACTACTACTACTACTACTACTGCTGCTGCTACTACTACTACTACTGCTGCTGCTACTACTAACAATAATACTGTTTCTACTACTGCCAATACTACTACTACCACCATCACAAAAACAACAAATACTACTGCAGCTGGTGCTGCTGCTGCTACTACTACTACTAATAATGATAATAATAATACTGTTACTACTAATGTCAATAAGACTACTACTACTATCACAACAACATCTACTACTTCTGCTGCTGCTACTACTACTGCTGCTGCCACTACTACTGCTACTGCTGCTGCTAATACTACTATACCACGTGCTACTTGCTATGAGTTATGTGTAATGAAGCCAGCGTTCAGCACCCGAGCATTGTGATTATTACGATATGGACCGGGAATACCTAACTGGCCCTGGTTTCAAGACGGCCGCATGGATTTTGTCCAGGCGTTTTCTGTGGTGGGTGGGCTGTGCGCCGATGATTTATCCCAAACTCCGACACGCTATATAATTTGATTCGTGACGAACTCACTCGATAAAGACTCCCTAATCAGAAGAAGATGTGGAGCGGCAGATAGATCACTGTGTTGTGGTAGTGGTCGCGTCTACTGCTCGTTTTTCTAACATTACAGTTGTGAGATCTGGTATTGCCCGTACAACATTTGACTGAAGTGGACAGTTCTGTGATCTGAGAGTGGAAGTGAAACTAATTGGAAAGGACCAATATTTACTAAACACAACAACAACAACAACGGCAGTTATGGTAAGTATTAAAAAAACTCTTTTTTTAAATAAGCAATAAGCCCCATCCGCGCTTAACTATCATCATAATTATGGGAATGCATTGTTAGAATTATTTACAGACACACTAGTTATTGATGTCTAGCGTTTTGAAGTTTTGTCTCTGGTTCTGAGAGATTTACTTGTTATAATAAGATCGCTATTCATATTACCACAACGGATGTTTAAAATAAAATTGAGTCTTTGCAATTATTATCATAACAAAAAGTTGTAGTAAAGGACAACTGCACAATTGAACATATGATGCTAAACCCTACATTGTATAGCCAATCAAAACTCGCTTGATGGTGTGGTCAACATAACGTCCACCCGCCGCGTTTACTTCCCAAGGCTACTCACTTTAGACAAGATAGACCTGAGCCCTAGGACGGTTAAACAATTCTCTACCGATGCCCGTTTTGACCCAAAACCTTCTTGCCAGCAGACAAGAGTCTGACCACTGTGTTGTTGCAGCAACCACTTATATTGTATTATATTAAGTAGCACTGACACAGAACCGTCTAAGCTTTTTATCTGTACAATAAATCAATCAGTCAATCAGGTGCCGTCCCCATAATGAAGGCCTTCCTTATGGGGACGGCACCTGATTGACTGTAACGGTCTGTTTTTTTGTCTTGATTGAACACTCACACTGCTCTTCGCCCATCTCTTAACGGTATTTTCCCACGTGTAACGTTGTCCATCTCTTGCTCTTGACCTTTCTCTCCAGTATGTTTGTAAAAGCGTATTATATCTTTTAATATGGCCAAAGTATTTAAATTGTCTTTAATGTACTAGGGTGGAGAAGCCCTAAGTACCAAGAAAAAATAAAGGAAAATAGTTCGTTAGGTGGGGACTTGAAACAAGAATTTTCTAGTCCAGACACGAGATCTTCTGTGTAAAGTCTAATAAGCCAGGCAACAAATAAATAGACTACACACACTAACCACAAGCCCTAATCTGAAGCAAAGCAACTGGAACTATAATTATCACATTCAAATCTATTTATTTCACTGTACATCATCTAAGGTCTTCACAAATAATAATGCATTACAATTCACAACGTGTTAGAAAATACCCTACAACAGATGGAACCTATCTTTCTGCCTACATACCTCAACCCACATTGCGTAAAACCATTGAACGCAACGGACAAATCAGAACTACATGTTACGCGTTCGATCACCAGGGAGCCTAAGAGAGCGAAAATGGTCACTCCCATCTGTTTTATCACTTCCTGGCCCCCAAGTTGGCCAGGTTTTTAGGTCGCTTAAATAGGCCTAATTTAATTTATGTAACAGTCGTCCAGCGCCTAATTCATTAAAAAAAAATGTTTACGTCAATAATTCTCCTTTTTGTTTACAGTATTTCTAGAACCACTGCATTTTATTGCCCACCCCCTCCTTTTCCCCCGATGAATTTTGACATATTGTTCTACATATCCACGTATGTACATTAAGGAAATACCAATTTAAATATTCAACATGAACTGATCAGGTGCATGCTTATACCATATAATTAACAAACACTACGATGTATGCGCCAGTGTGTTTGCTTGTATGCTTCCACTAGCAGTTCTGATTTCTGCTTCCAGGTCACAAAATGACATCAAAATGTGCAGTATTGAATATTATGTATCCTTGTAAAATTGAGGAACTCCAGCATTCCGGCATATTAACTTTACCAATTATACAATCCGTCTTCCAGTACCTATTAGTTCAACTATTCACAATTTGAGATAAATAATGATGTTTATTAATATTCTGCCAAGATGAGGAAAAAAAAACTGCTTTCGTGATTTCATTAAAAAAAAGACAAACATTACGAGATCCCTACAAAATTGTAAGGCCTTAAGGTGTAGTTTAGTTACAAAATATCAGCATTTTTTATGCTTTTCCAAATCTGTGAGCTTTAATATATATTTCTTGATAAGCTCGAAGGTTGTAACCAAAGATTTCAGATATTATCAAAGCCAATCCGTATTCTATGTCATTTTTCATGCATTGGAGAGGCAGAAAATAGGCTCTCTAATTTTCTGGTTGACATGAACCTGCGAATATCTATCATTGCTCATCTCTAATTTTATTTAAAAAAAGGAAGAATAAACCAGTCCATTGCTTACTGGGTGGTACTGGTTATTGTGGCACTAGTAACGTTTTCCGCCTCAAACACTGGTTAGGCTTTCATTCATGCTTGATGACCTTTCACACCTGTAACATAGACTAGAGCATGTAAAAGGTCAGCAAGCATGAATGAAATCCCAACCAGTGTTTGAGTCGGAAAACGTTACTAGTACCGCTATTGTTATTCGTTCTGAATGTATAATGTCTATAATAGTATCAGTCTATTTCCTCACAGGGAACCCTCTTGCTTTAATATTTCCAAGATTATTATGTTGTCATAAGTAATTATAGTCGACGTCCTTAGCTTCGGCGATGCGTACGCGATTCGTAATGCCGTATTTGCCCCTAGCTACAGGCGTTTTGGCAGCAGACCGCATTGCGTTGGGGTTTGACAGTGGTATCGAGAGCTGACAGTTTCGTGTCACTGGCAAACTACTGAACGTAAATTGGTATTTCGCTGCTAATATTGCGTCAGCTGTAGTGAGAATGTTATATTTGAGGTAATGTAAGGAAAATCGATTTCATTGCTCAGTGTCGGAGTGTCTGAGTGTCTGTGGAACAGCTAGCCGCCAGTTTTGCACAAAGCCTGAACTTAGTAGTTCCATCGACGATCACCGGTGTCTCTATTAAAAAAAAAAAAAAAATTACTCGTCAATCAAGCAAAGCAGTCCATAAAGCTAACCCACTACTTTCAGATTCGAGGCAAAAAGTTTGAAAAATGTGCCATTCGCCACGATGGGACCACCGCGGCCATCACCGCAACCGTTCCCCCACCCCAGCTCACCAAGAGACCCTTCACTCACCCCAGCCCACCATAGAGATCTTTCTCCCGCCCCAGCATACCACAGGAACCCTTCACCCCCTTCTCTAATGCCAGCACACCACAGGGACCCTTCCCTCACCCCAGCCCAAAACAGGGACCCATCCAAGCCCACCACAGAGACCCTTTCCAACCACAGTAACCCTTCACTCACCCCAGCCCACCACAGGGACCCTTCCCCCATCACAGCCCACCCCAGGCACCCTTTCCCCCATCCCATCCCACCACAGGGACCATTCACCCACCACAGGGACCCTTCACAACCACAGGAACCCTTCACCAACTCAAGCCCACCACAGGAACCCTTCACCAACTCAAGCCCACCACAGGAACCCTTCACAACCACAGGAACCCTTCACCAACTCAAGCCCACCACAGGAACCCTTCACCAACTCAAGCCCACCACAGGAACCCTTCACCAACTCAAGCCCACCACAGGAACCCTTCACCAACTCAAGCCCACCACAGGAACCCTTCACCAACTCAAGCCCACCACAGGAACCCTTCACAACCACAGGAACCCTTCACCAACTCAAGCCCACCACAGGAACCCTTCACCAACTCAAGCCCACCACAGGAACCCTTCACCAACTCAAGCCCACCACAGGAACCCTTCACCAACTCAAGCCCACCACAGGAACCCTTCACCAACTCAAGCCCACCACAGGGACCTTTCACCAACTCAAGCCCACCACAGGGACCCTTCACAACCACAGGGACCCTTCACCAACTCAAGCCCACCACAGGGACCCTTCACAACCACAGGGACCCTTCACCAACTCAAGCCCACCACAGGGACCCTTCACAACCACAGGAACCCTTCACCAACTCAAGCCCACCACAGGAACCTTTCACCAACTCAAGCCCACCACAGGAACCCTTCACCAACTCAAGCCCACCACAGGAACCCTTCACCAACTCAAGCCCACCACAGGAACCCTTCACCAACTCAAGCCCACCACAGGAACCCTTCACCAACTCAAGCCCACCACAGGAACCTTTCACCAACTCAAGCCCACCACAGGAACCTTTCACCAACTCAAGCCCACCACAGGAACCCTTCACCAACTCAAGCCCACCACAGGGACCCTTCACCAACTCAAGCCCACCACAGGGACCCTTCACAACCACAGGGACCCTTCACCAACTCAAGCCCACCACAGGGACCCTTCACAACCACAGGGACCCTTCACCAACTCAAGCCCACCACAGGGACCCTTCACAACCACAGGAACCCTTCACCAACTCAAGCCCACCACAGGAACCTTTCACCAACTCAAGCCCACCACAGGAACCCTTCACCAACTCAAGCCCACCACAGGAACCCTTCACCAACTCAAGCCCACCACAGGAACCCTTCACCAACTCAAGCCCACCACAGGAACCCTTCACCAACTCAAGCCCACCACAGGAACCTTTCACCAACTCAAGCCCACCACAGGAACCTTTCACCAACTCAAGCCCACCACAGGAACCCTTCACCAACTCAAGCCCACCACAGGAACCCTTCACCAACTCAAGCCCACCACAGGAACCCTTCACCAACTCAAGCCCACCACAGGAACCTTTCACCAACTCAAGCCCACCACAGGAACCCTTCACCAACTCAAGCCCACCACAGGAACCCTTCACCAACTCAAGCCCACCACAGGAACCCTTCACCAACTCAAGCATACCACAGGGACCCTTCACCAACTCAAGCCCACCACAGGAACCTTTCACCAACTCAAGCCCACCACAGGGACCCTTCACCAACTCAAGCCCACCACAGGAACCTTTCACCAACTCAAGCCCACCACAGGAACCCTTCACCAACTCAAGCCCACCACAGGGACCCTTCACCAACTCAAGCCCACCACAGGAACCTTTCACCAACTCAAGCCCACCACAGGAACCCTTCACCAACTCAAGCCCACCACAGGAACCCTTCACCAACTCAAGCCCACCACAGGAACCCTTCACCAACTCAAGCCCACCACAGGAACCCTTCCCTGGCCACCCTACGCTCCATAGCTAGAGTGTAGAAATACAATAATTAATGGTTATAGGAGATCCACACAGATCGTGCCCGGTGCAATGGATGTAATTAATATATTTCTAAGCTAGATTGATTTTATTTTGGTCTTGTTTCATTTATTGCTAGGAAAAGTTTAATCTTTCTTTGTTACCTAGCTTTGGTTGAGATAATATATAGTGAAGCTTGTTCTATTTCTGGCCTAGGTTAAATTTATCTTCAGAGTATTTCAATTTATTGTTGAGTTAGATTTACTTTATTGTGGGTCTAACTTTAATTTATATTTGGACGTAATTTCACTTATTTCTAGACGGATTTGTTTCCCTTCCCTATTCCCTTTTCCACCCCAACACCCCTTTTTTTTTTTGCAACACGGTCCGAGGCGATCTCTTCCCGCGAATCCATCTCGGTACCTATATCATTTATGTCCCACTTGCACACATTGTTATACGTAGTAGAGATCGACCTCGACATCTTCTACCGACCTGTAAATTATCATAGAGGATGTCCATAAGGACTCTTATTATCCCCAACTCTCCGAGCGTGTCCTTGCCATCGGTGCTTTCAAAGACTGAAATCTGACAAAACTGTTTTGAGTCTGTTTTTTCCAGCAGTTTAGTGTTTGAGTTGTATTGCCAAGTATTCTTTGTAGGAGTCGCATGTGACAGCCGTGGAACCGTTTCTTCTAAGTCGTAAAAGTCTCATTACTAAGAGTGCCAGGGGAAAACACTTGGTAGACATGGCTTTTCGGTCTTAACACGAGCTTTCTTGCATGTGTGTGTGTTTTTTAAGGCTAGGTTTGGGTTTATTTTTAAGCTAGGTTCAGTTGTTTAGTTAAAGTTTAGTTTATGTATTAGCTTGTAAATTTGTTCTAGATGAGGTTTATTTCTGGGCTTCTTTTAATTTAAATAATACATTCACTTTTCTACACAAAATAATATACATTGAATATCATCAGTATGTTCCTGCTATTATTACTTGTACACGTGCAAGGTGATATTACTCGGGAAATTTATTGAGTTTTGAAAATTGTTCTGTTTTTAATCAGATTCATCTGTGGTTTTAATACAGCAGTTAGCTAGTATACGTTAGAATGGAACTGTTCTATTGCACCAGTGGTTACTCCAGCTGCTGTGGAGACTGCCAGTGTGAACGTATATTTAACTGCTAATATTATTTGGGCTACAGCGGTGAAATATAATTGTCAATGATTACACGAAGACGTGTTGGCAGTCCCCTCAGGTGGTACCAGTAATTTGCTTCTATTATTCGGCTTTTTATTAATGCGGGTGTTGGCAACACTCATTCATTTCTTGTCGCAATTATGAACTAAGTAAACATGTGCATTGTGCAACCGCCTGTCGGATTGACCGCTTGAGTCTAAAAGTCTAGGTATTTATTTCTAAATAAAAAATCCCCTGACTTTATTCCCCCACACGTCATGGATTCCATATGGACTAACACAAATAATGCACGGAAACTACATACAGTTCAAGGGAATAATATATCGATGTTTGCATTTCAACATGTTTGTTTTCTGGAATATTTTAAATTTCACATGACCTTATGTAGCAGGCTCGTATGATTCTCGTGGTGACAGTGTGTTTTAAAAGTATTTATTCATACAAGAGATTTTTCTTCCTTATTTTTTTCACTGACTTGAAACAGAGTTTGTAAATCTGCAGTATTGAATTTCGTATAAATCTCTTTGTCTTACTCAGTGGTCCATAACTGCATTGTTTCTGCTGCTGTTTTTCAATTTAAAAAAAAATCACTTTTTAATGTGTTCTTTTTGGGGCAATCTAGTTCTGTTATCTAGGCCACCAGTCCACATGGGGAAAAGACCGATATTCCAGTTTTTATCATGTTTACATAAGGCTGCTGTAGCAAATAGACGCTCGGCTGCGGAACTGAAGGTCATGGGTTTGAATCCCAACGGAGCCGGGCTTTTGTCAAAAACATGACGTTGGCTCTCAGGTCGACCGTTACTTAAATGGGTAACCCCATGTAAACAAAATTAAAGATAGACGAATCAGCCATGTGCAGATGTGGAAAGGTGCCCCAGACAGCAGATCATGTACTCCAAGACTGCACCGAAGTTGACACATTTGGGCAAAACTTTTGGCCAGAAAGAACAACAGTGGAACGTAAACTCTATGGACCACGGAATGAATTAACGACAGTGAAATTTATACAAGAGACAAAATTGCTAATATAGACAACTTATTTAAGGCGGACTAAAGAAGAAGAAGAAGATATATAATCATGTCCGTATCTTCACTGATGTCTGTCTCACAAGATCCACAGGATAAACTTAGCTTGGATGATGAAGTTGAAGCTTCAGATTCAAAATGACTTGGGTATGCTTTAGCTGTTCTAGTTTCTTTTAAAACACAATCAGACAGGAAGCTGATTAGTTGAACAGCATTTTCCAACTCTCTTCAGACCAAATTTTATTGTCAAGATTGCATTAAAGAGGTCAAGTTTCGTCCTATTTCTTATGTTAGATTTGATATAATTCATAGCCCTGGAAACTCTTTCTACGTCAGCATTTGAATCTGGTAGATGACAGACATGGCACATTTAAAGAGTATACAGAATAGACTCTTTCCTGAGGCATCTTTAAATTGTCTGTCTCAGTTCACTCCAAAACGCTTCAGTTTCTGTGTTGTTTGTCCAGTCAACCAAGTTTATTTTGGTTAATTGATATTCTGCTTTCGTCACATTATTATCAGTAGCCCCTAAAAATTTCATAACTTTACAATATTTAGGTATATCCTTTACTGGCTGAAGTATGTCGCTCACAGAAAAGAGTGAAATATTTTTTAATACATCTAGATTTTCAGGAAGTTTCTTATTCAGTTGCTTGAATAATAAAGATATTTTAACAGCGCTTTCTTGAACTGTTTTCTTCATTTTCTGTTACGAGTCCTTTTGTTTTTAAGTCATAAAATTTTGATTCGACTTGATATGCAAGGTATGTCTTAGGAGCCACATAGCAAGTTAGCGAATCAGCTTTATGAGTTGATAACACCAGTCCTTTACCAACTGAGTGAAATAGCAAAGTGAGATCGTCAAGTAACTTATCTTTATAAACATGTTTAGATTTAAACAGTTTATTAACCTTTTGCACTTCTATTAGAATATGTTGTAAAAAGAGAAGGAATGCCAAACTTTTTTTTTTCATCACTGTACATTCTATATACTATTTCAGCTGTGTAGCACTTTTCACTTTGTCTTCTATTTCAAAGTGTGTCTTTAACTCCAACCATTGGTTCACAATTCTTTCAACAGCTGGTTGAATTAATAACCATCTAGTTTTGTAATCTGACATAATTTTCAATAGAGAGAAACCACAATTTAATGCTTTCCATAAGTTATTGTATTGCTGTTGTCTGACAGATGATTTGGAAAACCACTTATGTGTTTCTGCAATAAAGTATTCCAAATTCCTTGGTAAACATTCATATGAAGCATGGGATAATGCTAGCTGCAAGGAATGACACACACGTTTTAGAAGGATCAAAGATGGGATATCTTCCTTCATTCAATATGACATAAACGCCATTGTTGATAACATTCATCACCGAGGCGTTATCGGTACCAATTGCAGCCACATTTATAAAAACTGCTTGTTGAACTATACTTTCTGCATCACAATTCTCCAATTGAATTATTCCAAGATGTGTAGAAACTACTTTGTCTCTACTTCTTTTTTCGTTAGCTTGAAATAGTCTTTGTCTCTACTGTTGCTGTAATAAATATACATACACTAAGCACTTTTAGTTCAGAAATGTCATTCGATTTGTCTCATAATAAACTATTTGTAGTAATATCACTGATCAAATCTTTTTCAAAGTGAGTGAAAATGGTATTTCTCATATGTCTGTACTTGCTGCTATGCACTTTTTACGTCATCAGTTACTTTACAGTCAGAAATAAACAAATCAATCAAATGGTCACAGTTCGAAACTGCAAAATAAACACATAAAAACATTGCGACAGATCCTTCAACTTTTGATGATTCATTAATCGGTGTAGTTCTGAAAGCAAATGTCAGCGGTGTAATATCTTTGAATGGAACTGCAGTTTTATGCTTTTTAATCTTTGCATGACTCTTTAAGTCTTGTATTTTCGCTTTAATTTTACACTTGCAGTATTTACAACGAGCCTGAGTCGTATCCACCGGAACTGCAATCACCCAGTCTTTAATTACGTAACCATGCAGCCACTCTTTCTGAAAGATTTGCTCATATCGAAAGGTTTTTCAGAGTGGAAGACGCATATTAAGGTGATCAATTATTTAAAAAAAAAAAAAAAAAAAAAAAAAAAAAAAAAGGCAGCATTATAGCTATAATTCACAACACAGTGAGAATACAGTTCAAACAAAGTTAGTATGATTTTCGCCCTCTCTAAATCAGTACCGGGGCTGCCAGATTGTTGAGCGTTGACCCCCCAGTGAGTTCAAAGTTTAAGAAGTCGCAGTTACCACAGTGTACGTGCCCAGACCAAAACAAACAATATTTTATAAATATTTCATACAGTAATTATAAAACTGACATCGAAAGAAAATAAAAATCTATAAAATATCAAACTCAAAATGAAAACATCTTGAATTATATCTACCATCTAGACGTCAAAACACCATGTAGATGCAATGAAAACATCTAGATCTGGGTGTAAAACATCTAAAGTGGCAACACTTTAAATGACTAACTGCGTTAAAGCAGCGGTTCTCAAAATGGATTCCGATGCACCCTAGGGTGCTTTTAGCGTATTCCAGGGGTGTCCCGGCAATAAGCAAGAAAAGTCGGCTAAAAGTTGTGAAATTATTAAAGAAGGCATGTAGATACTTAAAAGTTAAAATTTAAGTTGTCTCCCCTCGCCACTGTCGAAAATAGTTTGAGAACTGCTGAGTAAACGCATCGTTAGCCCGACCTGGTGACGTCAGCAGCACGACCTGTCAGCTGGAGCCCGTCGCGGGCCAACAAAGAAAGGGGCGGGGGGAGGGCGGGTGAAGTAAATAGAAAGAAAGGCAGTCCAGCACTTCCTTAACTTACTTTAGTTTCACAAACATATGATCGTTCCCTCTTTTTTTTTTTTTTTTTTCTTAATCATCTTGATATAAAATAAATTGCTTAGTATATGTATATTTAACAAGTGAATCACATGTATACATATAAGGACTTACACAATTCACAGTGCAAATCTGTTATTACATTTTGTTATTTAGACGCTTTTATTATTCGTGTTTTAAAAGTATAGATGAACATTGTATAGGAGATAATTTAATCTCTAGTATCGAGTACACTCAACTGCATTTCATCTCATCTCATCTTGATCCTCTGGAACCTTTCGGTGTCTTCTTCTTCAGCGATCTCTGGTCATGCGCATAATCCACTGTGGGTCATAAACTGGGATGTCTTTTCAAGGTCTCTTAGGTTTCCCCAAAGCTTAGTTGTCAGTTCTACTGGGTGTTGCCATATGTCGCTCCGCAGCTCCGCCAGGAGAGGACAGTTTTGCAGACATGTTCTGGAGTCTGTTCAGCACGAAGACACTGGCAGAGAGCTGTTTGGCTCATACCTAATTTATATGAGTGTTTATTGAGTCTGCAGTGTCCAGTGCGTAAGCGAAAAACTGTGACTTGGTCTGTTCTGTTCAAGTGCCTCAGAAAATCTTTTCCGTAGTCATAACCAGTGTTGTTTTTCCAGTCTGTTTCTGATTTTCTCTTAATGAGAGTTTTGACTTCTGGAAAAGATAGTGGCTGGTAGGTCTGTAGTTTGTTACTGCCTTCCTTGGCTAAAGCATCTGCGCTTTCATTGCCTTTGATGCCGCAGTGAGACGGAATCCACTGCAAGTGAATTTCTGCCTTATTTGACAACATAGCAAGTTCCTGTGTTATACTTTGTAGTGTGCTGTCGGTAGGTTTGGACTCAAGGGCCTGTACAGCTGACAGTGAGTCAGTGAGAAAAACTATCCTGCCTGCGGTGATTTGCAGATTGTTCATATACTGTGCTGCCATCAATAGGGCTGAGAGTTCTGCCTTGTAGTTAGAGCAAGTTCGTCCGGTGGGGGCTGCTAGGGACACAGTAGTGGCATCTGGGTGTTTTATGTAGACACCTGCCCCACCATTCGTAGTTGCCTCTTTTGCTGATCCATCCGTGTAGATTCTTGTCCAGCTGTCCTGTGGGAACATGTTGTTGAGGTGTTCCATTGTGAGTGCTTTCTTCACTAAAGCGGGCTCAGCATCTTTGTTTCCCAGGTTCGGGATGGATGTTGACACATTGAGTGTCAATAATTCGGAGTCCCAGAGATCGAAAGATAGCTCTTCAGGTGTACATTGTTGGTTAAGTAGTGAAGAGAATAACTTTCCAAATTCCTTCGTTAGATGGTTTAGGCTTGTGCGCTTTATTCTGTTTTTTGTCCTGGCTGCCAATTTTTCGTGTAATGGGTGGTTTAACATTCTCTTCATTTTTTCAGCATGTAGAATTGCTTTTGTCCTTCTTCTTTCTTCTAAGGGGATGATGTTGGCTGCCTTTTCCATTTCTACAATAGGTGTAGATTTTATGGCTCCCAGAATTGTACGCAGACTTCTATTTTGCGTTTTGTCTAGTATCTGTTTATTGGAATGGGCTGCTGTTATCCATGACGATGATGCGTATTCGAGAGTTGGTCTGACTGTGCCGGTGTATACCTGCTTCAAGATACAACTGTCTGCTCCCCAAGTGGTGCCTGCCAATTTCTTCATCACACCTTGTTTTCTCATGGCTTTTTTGTTAGTTTCTAGTATGTGATGTTTCCATGTCAGACGACTGTCAAGCTTGACTCCCAGTAAGGTTGGAGTATTGGAGCGTGGAACAGCATCATTGTTGAGTTTTAATGTAAACTTTTCCTCCTTTGTAGACAATGAGAAGAGTGTTGCTACAGTTTTGTTCCTGTTTACTTCGAGGCCCCGTTTGTTGGCCCAGTTTAGGACACTATTCACACTTTCCTGGAGTTTTGATATAGCAGGTCCAATGAACTCAGAGGTGTACCACACAGCTAGGTCATCTGCATGAAGAGAATGTGATACATGTCTGGGTAAAGTTTGAGGTAGGTCGTTGATGTAAATCAGGAACGGGACTGGAGACAGTACACTACCCTGTGGTACTCCTGCTCTCAGCTTGAATCTGGGACTATGTGCTTCATCTAGTTTCACAGATGCCCGCCTGTGTGATAGGAAGTCTTGAATCCAGTAGTACATTCTGCCTCTTATTCCACTATGTAAGAGCTTTAGCATCAAGCCATCCTTCCATACTTTGTCAAAGGCCTTGGACATATCGAAAAAGACTGTGAGGGTTTTCTTCTTTTCCTGGAAGCCATTTTCTATGTCCTGTGTAAGGTATGCTACCTGGTCATCAGTGCTTCTGTGCTGTCGGTAGCCTGTCTGAGCGGGATCCAGTTTGTGATTGGTTTCTAGGAACCACTGAAGTCTGGTGGCTAGCACTCTCTCCATCAGTTTTGCGGGACAACTTAGCAGACTGACAGGCCTGTAGCTCTGAGGGTCCTTCTTGTCCTTGCCACTTTTGAGGATAGGGTGGATTATAGCATTTTTCCAGATATCTGGGACTCTGTCTAGTTTCCAGCTATAGTTGTATATCTGGAGTAAGATGTTTTGTGCTACTGGACCCATATGTTTGAGCATGTCGTTTGAAACTTCGTCTGGGCCAGGTGCCTTCTTTGACTTGAGTTTTCTCATTGCTCTTAGTAGCTCAGTTAGAGTGATGTCTGTCTCCATGCATTGCTCACAAGAGGCTTTTTTGAATATGGAGTTTATCCCATCTCGGACTGCTTTCTTTTGCTCCAGGGTTACTGAATATGAGCTTTCTTTCTCATAGTTTCGGGCCATCAGAGTCGCTGCTTCCTTCCCTGTGAGTAGATTTCCTTCTTGTTGGAGAACTGTTTTTCCATGAGATGGGTTGTCATCATTAAGTGCTTTCGGTGTCAAGATGAAGTCTAATTTAGGGGAAACTTCCAGTTTGTATGCTCCGTAAATGGGGATTACCACGGACTCTGTTATTACTTCTATCTATTGTTTGTATGGTCAGCCTCTTCGCTTCCCGGTAGATCTGTACTCATTGCTCGCGCTAGATTATCAGGCCATTTCACGTGTCTGCTAATGAAATCCGCGGCTGCCCCCCCCCCCCCCCCCCCACCCCTTTTCCCGCACCCAACTCTCTGTCAGATTTCATCATTCCTGATCTTATATCTCTTATTGTTATTTTTCCCCCTTGTTCAACGAAAGCTAAATAGAGAGTTTAATTAAATTCAATTGATTTCTCTATAAGTTGTCTGAGAGCAAAAATGGTATGCCGTGTATTTCACATTTTCCCTAAATTCTGGCTGCGTTTTACGTAGCTGACTCTACTACAGGTCGTAGTCTTTTCTCTAGAAATGTGTAGAATATTTTCATAGGATGACTTGCCAGGAGATGACTTTAGTAAGTGCAATCATTTTTACTGTCTTTATTTTTCCACATTGAGATGACTGTGGCATTGTCCCAGTCTCGTGGTGTCTGTTTTTCCCCCAGAATTAAACAGCATGTGCAGCCGTCATATTCCCACTTCTTTTGATACTTTAATTATTTCAATTATTGTGTTCTTCGTGCTTTTGGAAAACTGAAAGCTTCTCTAATCTCTTCTGTCAGTGTGTCAAGCTCTAGTTCCTCAGCCGTTTCTACTGTAGTGTCTTGAGTTTCTGTAGCTTCAGATGGTATTTTGAGAAGTTGTTGGAAGTACTGTCTCCATCTTTTAAGAATTTGTTTATGTTCATGTACTGCTTTTTCTTTGTCACTGTTGAAAATTTTAGTTGAATGGTATGGATCTAATCTAGTTCTCATTAATAAATTCTTTCTGTAGAAATGTATAGTTGCTTCCTTGTAACTTTTGGTGAGAAATGTTCTGTATTTCTCCCAGTCATCTCGCCAGGCTTTCTTTATTAATGTATTTGTATGTCTTCTTGCTATCCTATACTCGATATAATCGTCGTATTTTCTTTTAGTCGGCTCTGTGGCTAAGTCGATGCGAACGCTTCGCTTTGTAATGCCGGGATGCCGGGATCGATCCCAGCTGCGGGCAATGCGCCTTGCGTTTTTTTCGACCGTGGTATCAAGAAAGCCGACCGTCCAGGAGCAATGGCAAACTACTGGACGTAAATTTGCCTAGAGAAACCACACAACAGCCAGGGGCTGTTAGGGTTGGTTCTGCAACGTCCTGTAAAGGATACGCAACAACCTTTTATTTTCTTTTAACCCATTTCTTATATTTGCTTTTTTTTTTTTTTTTGTGTCTTTAACAGCTCCTTCCACTTCGTCGTTCCACAAACTCGTTAGTTTCCATTTCTGCCTGTTGTCTCGCTTCGGCAGGTTATATTCGCAGCATTCAGAATACTGGATTTAAATATCTTATATTCATCTATCTTCCTTTCTATGGGTATTTTTTACAAAACTGTTATTGAATTCTTTGTCATAGTTTTCTCTTACTGTAACTTTGAGATTTTTAGGTTAACTGATTCGTTTTGTCATTTTTGGGAGCGTTATGTTGTTCCTTTTTCTACTGCTTCTTATAACCGTTTTAAATGCTTAGTGGTGTGTGTTTATTCTTAGACTGGGTATTACATTTGAGCCAAGATATGTTGTTTCTGTTAATTCTTGCTAAAATGAAATCGTTTTGCTTTTGATATCCATATAATTCCATTTATACCATGTGTATATTTGCGAAGCCCTGTGTTTGAAGAATGTGTTTATTATGAAGAGGTTGGTTACATGATTATGTCATCTTCAGTGTTCGTTTCTTTGGCTATAATGATCTCCAGATACCCAAGGTCTTTCTCTATGTCTGTTCTGTTGTGCCCTGGTCTAGCGTTACATTGGTCTCCACCTGCTCCGAGATGTTTCTCTATGTCTGCTGTGTTGTGCCGTTGCTCTACATTGGTCTCCACCTGCTCCGAGATGTTTCTCTATGTCTGTTGTGTTGTGCCGTTGCTCTACATTGGTCTCCACCTGCTCCGAGATGTTTCTCTATGTCTGTTGCGTTGTGCCGTTGCTCTACATTGGTCTCCACCTGCTCCGAGATGTTTCTCTATGTCTGTTGTGTTGTGCCGTTGCTCTACATTGGTCTCCATCTGCTCCGAGATGTTTCTCTGTATCTGTTGTGTTGTGCCCTGGTCTAGCGTTGAAGTGAGCCATGAATGTAAGGTTATCTGGACTTTTAACTGTATTTAGTGTGTCGTAGCTGTCTTCAAAGAACTCTTCCCTCTCCTCTTCTTTATTGCTTGTATTGCACGGTACATATATCTGTACATATGTTGTGATGTCTTTTTCTTTATTTCTTTATGTTTTGATTCTTACTTATGTGTAGTTAATTTCAAATTTTTTTCTTGCTGATAATGATGTGTTCAATGATAAATCCTACTCCGTGTTTTGCCTTTGCCTACTCTTCGACTCCAGAGTATATAAACGTAAAAATTGTGGTGAATCTCCTTGCACCCTCTCCCTTTTATTCTGGTGTTTGAAATTCACACATCATTCCTGTTTTTCCTTTTTCCATTGTTTTCTAAACTAAACTGCACTGTAAATAATTGAGTGATTTCGTTGCTTCAACTATAGTTCAACGTGTATGGTTATTACTGGTAATCTGGTAATCTGGTAATTTTAATTTCACCTTCATAGCAAACGGGTCACCCCATCTTTGCTCCGCTCCTGTGCCAACGAAAAACACACAGAATGTTTATCACAGACCCTTGTGGAAAGACTGACAAACTGCTGTCTCAGCAAATCTAGCATACACTTGCAATAAAAGCATATGGTAGCCATCCGAAGTGCTAACACAAACAGTCCGACGTTAGAAATGCAGTTCATCATTGATGGTAGCAGAAGTCATTAAAAGATCAGCAGTTGCACACGCGATCAAATTTAATCAAAATGGTCCCACCAATATTGCGACAACCGGTCTCGCCATTTTCTGAATCTACAAATCACACCACCACGTTGGTCAGTCGAAAAACATTCCAAATGAAATCTGCAGCTCACAGTGTCACGCAATGCACTCAACTCAGAAGCTGGGCAACGAAACTATATACTTCCAGTCTACAAATGGAGCAAAAAAGCAACGGCCACAGTCTAGCAGAAGCAAAAATGCATGCCTCGGCTCAAAACAGTGGCAGTTCCTAGTGTTTATTTGGACCTGATGCATTATATGAGGGTTAATAAAACTGTCACCCCAGCAGTACCCTCACTATTAGCTGGGGAAGGGATTTAGGACATTACATCCACCAGCAAGCCTCGCCCCAACAACGACCTGACTGCCTTCATTAACGACTGTTCACGCAACAGCCATGCAGTTCTTTGGCACGAAGGAGACACCTTGAACTTGGGTTTTGGACTGCCGACTCCCTACACGAAGATAAATGTGTGCTACTGGTGTCCCGTAGCCAAAATACTATCTCACTGTATTACTAAAATTTCAGCACGCATTCTCAAACGCGCAGTAGTTAAAGAAAACACACACACATATACATACACTCATTACCCGCCACCCCCTTGCTTGCTGGTGCAGCACACATAACTACATATTTATATAAGTATATATATATATATATATATATCTATATATATATATATATATATATATATATATATATATATATATATATATATATATATATATATATATATATATATATCGGGAGAGGGAGAGAGTTAAACAAGGGAAGAGTCATTCCGAATGACCACAAATATGTAAGACACTGACACAGGGAATTCCCTATGCACATAAGGTCAGCATGACTGGCTCCAAGAAGGGGACAGTAAATTCAAATGGCTCAGTCAGATCAGACACAGTCCCTGCTGCGACAGAAAGTTGGCTGAAATAAAGGACTGTCGTAGAAAGGTGCACCCGAGGGACGGTTTTAGAAAGAGATGCATACTTTGTGGTAGGGTAACATTGCTTGAACAATGTATTTGCAAGCCACCAGGGGTTGCATTCACATTTTCTAGGTTCTAACAATAGTAATACACTAGCGATGACTAATAATAATCATTAACAGCTCAGCCAATACATACATAAATCGGCGTAGACAGAATGAGATAGATGGACAGAGAGAGGGTTCACCGCGTAACTAATTACAGCAAAAGTATAACGTTCATTGAGTCTTCTGTTTCGATATCCAAACGTGCTTTTGTCAGCCAAATAGTTTTTGCGTGCATCGATCAAGGCCTGAGAATAGTAAATCAAGTGCTGTGTCTCTACGTTCATTTCCAGGTGGCCACGTGGTCACAGATGGAACTGTTATAGCAGGGTAGAGCCGTGTGAACTTGAATCCTGCAGGTAAATTGGGTGCTTAGATAATGTCGTGTTTTCAGGTGTATCTTGTGTAGCCTGATGAGATGTCATCGCGAAGAAAGGTGAAATATTTAAAAGAAGAAAATTCCAAGTGTCTGTAATTATTTCTTCTTCCATTCGTGAACCCGCCTGCGTTAGAACAAATGTTGCTCTATTAAATGGCGTCTAGGTGTCCGAGGGAACGGGGCGTATATTGGATGATGGCCTGGTGTAGCGTAGTTCAATCAGTTTCATGTTCCACGTTTCACTGGTGTAAGATTTATTGTCCTTTTTCTCTCTCACACAGATAGTAGCGGGCAAGTCGCCTTTACAAGCCGTTGGAAATACCGCGCGTATAATGTTCTACGTAGTATCATTAGAGAATGGGATGGTCCTGATGCCTAGTGTGTGAGTCCAGTTGCTAGCATTTTCCTTTCTCTTCTTTTCCCTAGCATTACTATCTTTTGAAAAAGCTCAGTCCTATCGTAGTCACACATGTTTTGTTTGTATAGTGTGACACTTGCGGGACGTCTCTCGGTTAGCCAGTGTTCTGGGTGGTGATAAATCTCAGTGTCGCGAACAAAACGCCCACTGACCTTTTCATCCGTGTTTCATGTCTGTATTTGCTACAAAAACCACATTTGCATGCAATCATGACATCTAATTGCGTGAAACAATATTTCACTGCACGTCCAACAGAATAACGATCACAACGATGGTAAAAACGTCGCTAGTTCACAGACACAATTAGAATTAAAAAATCCAAATAGTAAGGGCTAGGTAAAAACACGTCCTCTCAGTAGATGGTTATTACAGAAGCAGGTGTGTGTGTGTCTGTGCGAGCGAGCGACTGTTTAGACACTAGTGCCTTTTGTCGGTGTTATTATCAAGCAAGTACTTTGCTGTACGTCGCTCTTAGCAGGGATCTTCGGAAAGCTTTTAGATTCCTTGCCAGTTTCCGTTCCTAGAAATATTCTCCTACGAAATGGGTCTCTGTTTTCGGACTGGTATACTCCTGACTCTTGTCCGGGCATCATGAATTAACTTATTGTCATTTCTCACCCACTGTGGAGTTTATAAGGATAATAGTATTTTATTATCCTAGACATGTCACTGTTTATGGACAACTGTCTAGGTTGTTCAAATCAAATATAATTTATGCATCACTTTCCCCTCTTGACCAAAGAAATTCGACTAATTTAATTTTTCCCCATTAACATTCAAGATCTAAAACCCAGATTGCCTTCTTTAGTGACAGGGTAATGTGCCTACAAATGTTTACACTGGTCTGTTTGCTAGAGCTACGCCTAAGTTTTTAAGGTAGGAACCCCATCCCCTCCCCATCATCATCATCAAGTAGCAGGTACTTGGCAGAACGTCGCTCTCATCACGGTCTGCTGGAAAGAAACTCGGTCTCTCGCCAGCTCTCCTCTTCATGTACTTTCATACTTAAGGAGTCACTTACATCATGTGCCCACCTTCGTGTTGGTCGGCCCCTACCTCTCCTTCCTGGTACCATGCCTTCTGCTATATTTTTTCCAATCCGCCGTGACACTTGATATGACCAAAATATTTCGCGACAGGATACTGTTTATTAGCCAATCTTCCTTGATGTTCAGATCTTTCAAAATGTCAGTATTTCTCCTCTTCTTTGTCCAAGATATTCTGAGAACTTTCTATAGCATTCCCCCCTCCCCCTGGGACCCTAAAATTGGACCTATTGTTTGTAATATGACAGATTTTAACCACATAGACAGACTCTAGGTGGTTGCAAGCTATGATTTCGTTTGGAAAGATGTATCCTAATAAGGTTCCAATATGGCTCCCATTATTCTGCTAATGAGTTTATTTTATTTTTATTTTTTTTAAAAAGATGTCTCATCAACCAATTTACACCTAATCATCAAATGTGGCACAAATGTTCAAAACAGGATGTTCTAGAGCTTGTAGTAGAATTGTTTAATTTCGTTAAAAAGTTTTCCTTGTGGACGATTTTAAATATTGCATTTTATTTTACTACACGACAGTGTAGTGGCTAGAATATTTGCTGCTGACTTGATTTTGAAGTGTTGGAATCCCCACTGAGATTCAAGACTAGACGACACTGCGTAAACCCTAGCTCCGGGATACCCCGGGGCGGGGGGGGGGGGGGGGTTAGTTTTGGTAATTAATAACTTGTGGCTGTCACATAACTGTTAAATCTGTTAGTTCTGTACAAATCGGAATATTATCTATGCTTTTAAGATACTGCTTGTAGTGCTTTTAACGCGTTCATTATAGTAAAGTAAAAGTAAGTAAAGGACCCTTTTCATGGCGTATAGGGCACTTAGTTCTGGACTAATGTGTATATTTTTTGTAGACCAATCGGCACTCGTTGGGTGAAATGGTCAGGATGACAACGACTGGCCGCGGAAAGCTGCTGTTTGCAGATGATGCTGCAATAACCACCCACTCAGAGGAGCAGCTGTTTACTATCTGCCTTTGCTGATGCGTGCTGTGAATTAGGACCAACAGTCAGCAAAAAGAAGACAAAGGTTATGGTGCAAGGTGTCAATGACCTACAGTCTACATTGACGGTGAAGAACTTGAGACAGTAGACCATTTTTCCTATCTGGGTTCCACAGTGAATAGTAAACTATCGCTGGACCAAGAAATCAACATCAGGATAGGTAGGGCAGCAACAACAATGAGCAGATTGACAAAGAGAGTTTGGGAGAACAGAAAGCTCACAATTAAAACAAAAACCCATGTCTATCAGGCTTGCGTTCTCAGCACTCTGCTTTATGGCAGTGAAACTTGGTCAGCCTACTTGCACCAAGAGAGACGGCTTAATAGCTTTCACATGCGATGCCTAAGAAGAATACTTGGCATTAGGTGGCAGGACAAAATCACAAACACTGAGGTACTGGAAAGAGCAGGTACTACAACAGTCTTTTCCATGCTCAGTTTGCGAAGACTCAGGTGGCTGGGTCACACCTGGAGAATGGAGGATGGCAAAGTCCCTAAGGACATCCTTTATGGTGAATAAAAGACAGGAAGAAGATGTCTACTACCTTACAAAGATGTATGCAAGCAGGACATGAATGATACAGGTATTGAGGGGGACTCATGGGAACAAAATGCCATGGACCGTGTTGTGTGCAAAGGGCATAACAGGAAGGGAATGAGACTGAAGGAAGAAATGATTGCAGTAAGAATGTGATCAGATCTGAAAAGAAACGGATTAAACACAAATGTTGACAAAAAATAGTCCTGAAATCCCATGCTATCATTGTGGAAGACTTTTCTTGACACGGGCGGGTCTTGCTAGTCACACTCGCCATCGCCATGGTCTGTGAGTTTCATGCCTCCGCATAGCGCAGTATAACACTATCGTCTGGAAAAACGGAAAGTTGCCGACAATGAGAAGTTCAATAATGACAGACAAGCCTGCCCAGCAACTTTTTATTTCTGATAAAATTTATGTGCCATCAGAATAAGCGAATTCCGCAAGTGTTATTGATTCCTTCACTTAAAAAGCCCATGGAGTCTGCTAGAGTCAAGCAGCTGGCCTGTCTGTGTTTTGGCTGCAGACTCATCGTCACACATGTCATTAATGACAGCCATGACATCTGCGTCTATCGCCAGCGGCTTGCAGGCCCTGCTTCTGTCGAAGTGCATAAAGAGATAAACACATGTCTGTTAATGGCAGAACAGGTGACCAAGGTTCATGACATCGTGCAAGGTTTATGTGCCTAAAGTTGTAGGCATTACTTTAATAACAGCATGGGTGTGAGGTTTGAATTATATTCTAGTCGTCCCCTTGTGGGATGCAATTTTTCGTTATTTGAAGCCCCACCTGGGCTTTTTGCCGGGGCCCTAAATATAGCTGTTGGAAGTGCCAGAAAACTGAAGTGTATTTTATCGATAATTTACGTTTTTTCATTCCCGTGACTGCGAGGTCCGTACACAGCTTTGCCGGGAGCTTCTAAAGCTGTTCAAACAACCATGTTAACATGTAATGATTGTCAACAGGCTAGAGATCTGGCTGTAGGATTATGTGCGGATGCAACCATTTATTATGGGAAATGCTTGCCTATTGAATCTGCTTCCTTCATGCAGTGACTTAGTAAGGTCACGTTGTACCCATTGCCGATAATATTTTGTCACCCATCCCCCTTACACACACACACACACCACACACACACCACACACACACACACACACACACACACACACACACGTTGAAAGCATAAAAAAATGACAAAGTAAAATACTTACAGCTGCAAATGTTAGCTTCTGGTTTATTTACATAATATTGTGACCATAAGCACTTAAAACTATGTTTCCTAACTGTTCTTTGCATATTTTAAACTCACACTATCAGAATCAATTTTTTCAGTAGACATAATGGCTAAGCCAGACAGCCGAGCTTGACTGTAGTGGACTTGAGACTGCTCTTATTTATTTTAGTTAAAAAAACTTCTTTCACATGATGCTGCTGAAACTCACAACGTTAACGAGAATCTTAAGGCTAAAGTCAAATTTGGTACATAATTTGAAAGCTCGTTTTCAACAACAAACTAAAAATCCTAAAGAAGACCATCCCATGGAGTTTTTCTCTGACACTTGGGGAACTTGTACACGTCTTCTTAGTCGTGGATTCTCTCTGGATAGCACATTCAGGAAGCTCATCATAGTTTACGAATGACTTTTGTATTAACTGGGGAAGGTTGTCTTCTGAGTTGAGATTAGATTCTTTAGCCCTAAAACTGCAAACTGAGGTGATTTACTTTCCAAGTGTTTGCGGCAAGTGTCGGTTTATCAATAAACGGGTCAATGCACACCAGCATTGATCTTTTCAATTCTTTATTCACCAAGAGTGGTTCACCTTGAGTGTTTTCCTCCAGGCGTCATTTTCTTCTTTCCGAGAGTTCTTTTTTTTTTCTGTTCTCATTTTTTTTGTCTCTCAGAAAAGACATATAGACTTTAAATCTGATAATACAGTTCATAAAACTGGGTCAAGAAAAAAAAAAAAAAAAAACAATCACAAATTGGTGACAACAGCGGTTGCGCTACATTATTCGACAGTCTCTGTGGGATCGCAGAGTATTTCAGCAATCTTCTTCACATTATCATGCGCAGGTTTTACAGTCTCGTAGTGAGCAATCCATCTTGTATTTGAAAGTTTCTTGACTGTTGCTCTAAATTGATTGCAAGGATCGTCCATGTCCATCTGTGGAAACTGAGAAAAAAGCATGTAATTTCTAAGGTGCCATCCAAAAAGTTACACACTGTGAAACAGTGGTAAGTCATGAACACACATTGTACTCCTTTGTCATTTAAACAGATTAGTGCAACTTTTCCTTTTGTCGGAATAAAGTGCAGTTTCGTTTATACAATGTGAAGTTAGTTGCGTATCTTTTACGGGACGTTGCAGAACCTACCTCAGCATTTTTTTTTTCTTTTTTCTTTTGTGGTTTGCTAGACAAATTTTACATTATACAAAAGAGGCATTTAAATTTGAAGTGAACTAACTTGGAAGTTTCTGTCTAAGTTATTTACTAACAATAAAGTCGGGTGTATTACTTAATAACTGCCCCGTGTATAAAATTGTCCGTCGCGTTGTGAAATAATAATTGGGTCATTTGTCCATCAACAGTCAGTGGACCTATACAGAAGATTTTCCCTGAAAGTCTCGCTTTCTCTAGCCAATGCTCCTACAGGATGTGCTTTCATAGCCAGTTGCATCTTTAGTGTCTTGTGTCTTGTGTCCACTTTCACTGAAATCTGTCTCTGTCTCCCTTTCCGGAAACTGTGTCCTCCATCACCATTGTCTTCAGCCATCATGACGTTTAACATGGCCAAAATACCTCAGCTTTCGGAAAAGTATACCCTTTTTGAGCCAAAACTCTTAAATGAGTTATGAGTTAGATTATCTTCACAGAACTTCAGACACATCCATGGGTGCTCAGATTTCCCTCTCAACGTATTCATTAGCGTCGTGCGGTATATAGTGCCAGTCCTAAGTTGGTTAACAAGACTTCTTGTGCGTCCGGTGTGCTTCTCGTGTTTGGCTGTGCCGATCTTTACTCCCCATTCGAGTATTCTTATGAGTGATGTGGACACGTTGCTTCTAAAATCCTTTGAATGTCCTATCTCTCTAAGGGCAATGACAATGTCTGCGTGATCCATGGGCCGGCCATCTTCATTAATGCAGCACCTGCCAGTCTATCGGCTCTTTCATTACCAACAATGCCTGCATGCCCTAGGACGAATATGAAGGTAACTGCACACACAGGAGAGTTTTGCAATACTCAAACCACTGTCTGCGTAACCCGTCTGCTTCGGCCCGCCAGATGCACACACGCGGGAATAGTCCTGTGATTCTAGCCACATGAAAACCTCTGTCACCGCCATCACCTCCATCGTCATGCTGCTGCTGGTCATGGGAAAGGCACCGCTGGCTTCTTGAAATGTTCTGGCTGAAGAGCGAGCTGTAATACCCATGTCCTCGTATAAAGGACCCGTCTGTGAAGATCACCACATCTTTCTCATCTGACTTGTCACTGATAAGCGCGCAAACCTCGGCATTGACAGCAGCTGGATTCTGCTCCCGACAAATTCATCGAGCGTCACTACGCAGGAGAATGTGAGATTAAGCGCTTTAGACGCTGGTATCCATTCCTCACCTGGATGGATGTCTGTAAGGCTGCAAACCTGCATGATGTCATCTTCTGCCTTACCTAGCCTATTGTCCTTTTTTTTTAAGAGGATGTGGTGCAAAGGGTAGTTCAGATCTGAGCTTATCTTGAGGTATGCACGAGTCCTCCAGATCTTGATCCTATAGTTTATGGTAGGGAAGTCAAGAAGGTACCTCACTGCTGCACAAGAGGTATCTCCATCCAGTGCACCCCAGAATAATGCGCATTGCTTCATTCTGCACCTTCTCATTTGAGTATGGCTGACAATGAGGATGGCAAGAGCATATTCTTAAATGCTCCGATCATGTAGGGTGTCGGTTATTTTTCTTCTTGGTCCATGGTTTTCTAATAATTTTCCAGTAGCATTTTGGTTGCAAAGCTCTAATCTTTCTTTAATGATCGAGTAAGAGCTGATGCTGGAAAGGTGCAGAAACTCAGAATGTTTGCTTTAATTCGCTTTTAGTTAGTGTGCCATGACTACTTTGTGCTGTTCTTTAGTGTCTGCACTGCTAAAACGAGTCTTTTTCTGGAGCTCTTAAATTAAGCTCTTTCGCTGCCTTTAGTGGCTACACTTAAACTTTTCAATAATTATTATTTAGTTTAACTTGTTGAGGTTAATTAGTTGTCACACGAAACTATTCAACTCGTTTGAAAATGTGTATTTTGCAACCCAAAAGACAATGTGTCCTGTACCCAAATTATTCTGGTTTTTGACACCTATTTTTGCTTGTCTCTCAAACCCTAACAAAACCCTGCTTCTATGTCTGTCTGCTACCTGTACCTGCCTGCATCCCTGTCTACCTGTAACACTTTTTAACTGCAGCCCTGTTTTACTGAATCCTGGTTCGTTTGCCTCTATATGTGTTTGCCTCTGTCCACCTTCACATTTTCCCCGCCTATTTATACAGTTTCCCGTGTCCCGGTCTGCATGTCTATCTATCTTTCTGCTTGCTTCTCTGTCAGTATGATTTCTTGTTTACTTGTTGATCTGTATATCTCTATCAACACCCACTGTCTGCAGTCCTATCTGGGTCAACATTTGCCTGTCTCAATACCAGTATCACCGACGTATACAAGAATATGTGGAAATAATATGCTAGAATTATGACCTTAACTTCCTCGTCAACTACTTTTATCCTTTATACAGCCTTATTCTGAAACACACAATAAAAAACATAAAGAAACTGACCTTAACACAACCCTCATAGAGAGAGCTGTTACATATGTGACAGGTATTCACTTTCTCGGAATAAAAACGTAAATGTAAAACAACGCAGAAACCAAATAACAGAACGGGACACACCCGTAACCTTCAGGAAAGTCGATCAGCCCAACAAACTTGTGAATAAATAGTGACCTACTTTATTTGGGGAGATTAATGTTAATCTAGCCCTGGCCTCTCCGGGGCTCACACTAGAGGCAGAATAGGAAACATCTGGTTACACAATATGGTGGACCAGACGGGTCTCACATATGCAAACATAAGTCCACTGCATCTAACCGAACAAGGTGGGTGGAACTGATCAGTTAGCAGTAATTGCTGACCCAGCCACACATCGTGTCAGGAGACAATGATGAAGACACTCTCTCTGAATGTCCCTCAAAAAGTATTCTGTCACATTGTGCAACATCAACTCTTATATCTCAAAACGGTTAAATTTAACTCACTAAGACTCATAAATTGTTTCATTAAAATAAGAAAGTCAAACTGTTCTGGGACTGAAAGTGTTAACGAAAACACAAACAAGTGAGACATCATGTGAATAATTAAAGGAACAATAACCTAATCACATCAGATATTTATGACATAACTAGCATCGTTAAATGACAGTACTCAAGGTAAGGTGAATCGATACCCCAATACACTTTAGCAGGGGCGCCACCACAGTAAAATCCTTGGAGAGGCTCAGTCACCTTATAATTTTCTAACAGGCGGGGGGTATTCACGAGGCTTAATCGTTGTTTATGTGTGTAATAATAATTACAAACTCATCCCTATTTACATTTTTTCGATTTAGGGCGGGGAGGGGAGTCTTAAACCAAATGTTTTTAGTAGCTCAATGTGCCTGAATCCTAAGGTTTCTGCGCCCCTACCGTTTACAATGGAGACATCAATACAAAAATTAAGGAAAAACATCTTCTTTGGCGACAAAAATAAACAATACCGAAAGTTAAAGTACATTTAGCATCCATTTATAATAAGAAATCAATAGAACTATAATAAGACATACAAGAAAAATATTCGACCATCGCCAGCCATCTCATTACGGCTACGTCATTTTTTTGCTGCCAGGTCTTTTTCTCCGTTGTCTTATGGATTCGGCGTTAATTTAAGAAAATAGGTGATGCTACTTCATAAACAACTACTGACTGCAGCAGATCTATGTATACGTGGTTTTTAGAAATACTTGATACTTTGTGTAACTGGGGCAAGGACTGGAGTCTCTTATCTGGAGTTTTTGCTGCCGGCGTTAATCACCATGTTATCGGATATTCCTGAGAAAGTGAGTACATACAATCGCTGTGTTTCGCTGTTTCATCCATATGGCATGGCAGTTTCATTTTTTATTTATTAGTACATATTTTTTTGTCAACTAACTTTACGTTGTTAATTTAACTTTGTTTTTTTATTTAAATAACTGACCTCTTTATTTGGCGCGGGGAGGGGGGGGGGGGGGGAGTAATCCTTTTTTTTAACATTTTTGCCATGCGATCATTTGTACAGTTTTAGGAATGTTCTTAACAATTGTTTATGGTAAATGACTGATGTCACTAAATTCGGTCAAAGTCAGTAAGCCTCTCGTTTCGCCCAGCTCAAGCCATCATGTGTGGATGTCTCTGTTGTGAACTGGTTAAACATGTTTCCAACTCATCCGTGCTGACGTTCACTTCTAGCATTTCTACCACAATTAATCCTCATTCCAGCTGTCCTAAACAAGAAGCTGTCAGTCGCGGTTCCAACTTCACTGTTAACGGGGGTCCTCATTGTTGCCCCCTTCCCGTACCAGTGGAAACTTCACAGAATACATATCACTGTCCAAAAGGATAACAGTCCCGACAAAACTGAGCAGCTCAGACACGCATTAAAGGGATAAGGCAGCCGCCAGAAATGTCAACATCAATAGTCTGCCACTAGAATTGCAGTTCATCGATAATGGAACCAGCAGTCACGACAAATCAACTAATGCAATAACTTTACTGCATAAAGCATATCGCTAATTCCGTGATAACTAACCAACCGCTACTTTCTGTATCTGTAGAACGATATTCACAATAGAAATGATCGAACGCACAGACGAAACGCATTCCAAAAGAAAACCGCAGTACACAGTGTCGAATCATGCACTTAACTCAGAAAGCGTCAGACGAAACCAGCTTTCGCTCTTATCTTGTTTGTTGTCCCATCCAGTTTCTGGTTGAAACCCTAACATTCCACTGAATTACTAGGGAGTTCACCACAAAAAGATGGGTAGGCTCGGGTAAGAGACGCTAAAAGACATTAAGAGTCGTGTATTGTTTATTATTGCTTACACAAATTTAATCTTGAAATTGCCCTTGTTTTTCCTGATCGTGTCAGATCGTGCAGCGTTCATTCTGGCTGAAGGCAAACAGCTCTTGATTTCTTGATCTTTTTTAACCCCCCCCCCCCCCCCCCCCCCCCCCCCCCCCCCCCCCCAACTAACTAAGTTATATTGTTTATGTGTTACGAGTTTGTTAACGGAAAACAGTCATCTGTTATTGTTACCCGTTATTGTTTAATTGTGAGCAGCAACACACACACACACACACACACACATACACACACGCAATATATCATTAATCCACTAATTCTTTCTTATGCCAGTTAAGAAGGACAATCTACAGTTTAACACTGTCATAAAATAAAGAGGGATTTGGGTTGTAATCTATTAGCCAAACTATACCTCTCTGTTACCTCCAGGACCGCATAAGCATGTGCATTTGAAGCTATCATAAAAGCAATGTTGTATCAGTGCACCCTTACGTAAAGGAACTCCAGGTCAACATAAGCTTCCAATGTTATAAGACATCATAGGGGCCACCAGCCAATCCAGAGCCATATGTTCTTAGTTAAAAGCTAAAAAATTGGCGAAGGGTCCTAAACACCAATTACTTGTATATGTTAAATAGTGAAAAGCATAAAAATAACAAAAATTCAAAGATATTATTTTGGACAAGACTCAAAGTTCAGAATTTTAGCCCCAGTGATAAAAAATAGATTGAAAAGAAACAGAAAACAGGACAGGACAAGTAGAACTGAATTTAATTAAATTAATAACAACTCACGCCCCCTCAAGTCCACAGAGGTTAAAAAATAAGCTACACCCCCCGTTTTTTTTAAAATCATGAAGCCAATTTATATATTAGCTATAGTTCGTTCAACAAGTACTAAACATACTTGCAAGTCATTTTCTCGAGAACTGCTTCTTAGATTGCAATGATTTTGTTGTTTTTGCACTCAGCATTAGAATATCCATGACGCAAAAATAGTGGTATTCTTTAGTCCGTAGATGCTCAGGATGCTGAGTGTTAGCCATTTCCGTTGATCTTTTCGAACCATTGTAAATAAGTCGAGTAAACGTTCAGATTTTACAGTAAACATCTGAACTTTCGGTTATATTTTGTTTCCTTCACAGGGGTGTCTTCATAATACATTCAAGGTGAAGTAAATTTATTTGTTGTAATTTATGTTCAACTGAGTTAAGTTGAGCTGAGTCAACAAAGACAATAAAAGCACTCGGGGCATTCTCATATGCTATTCATTCCCATTTTCAGAAGCCAGCACAGAGTTCCAGTACTAATGGTATAGGACGCAGTCTGGTTATATGTCCATCTTGCCTTTTCTCTGAGTGTAGTGTGCCGGCCAGGCCCTCTGGTCACACCCAGGTGTATCATTCTCTTTATCATCATCATCATTTTCGCCCTTTCCCCGTAGGTTCATAGTTGCCAGTTTGCTGTCTAACTATATGGCAAACCTCTTCGTTTGTAATGTGGTCTCTGTATGATATGCCAAGAAAATTTCTGAAACATCGCATTTATAATGCTTGTATCATTCTCTCCAGGTCATGATAATCTATTTTCTCTTATAATTTCGTTATTTATTCCCAAAGGGCCTTTACCACATCTGCCTGATCGTGTATCAATTCACCGCCAGATCCAGCCAGTCTGTCTGCCTTGTTCAATTGTAAACATGTCCCCAATATGCAACAGTTAGTATTCCCCTTCAGGCACCATTAGACACCAGGATGTATCTTAACTGCGCAGCAAATTGTGTAATGGTTGACACATTTGGATATGGAGATGTATTTGTTGCAATTTTAGATGCACCTGACGGGTTGATGCTATTCAACCACATATCGAAAAAATTGTTTTAATCATTCCGCTGACCATCCCAAAAGGGTGATTATTGTTACTGGCTGAACAAATTGTAATCCATCTTGATGCCAGTGCTCGTCTTTCTTTCCGAGCACATGTTCAACATACTTTTTCCAGAAATAGGTGTTTATTTTTTAGGACTCACGTGTCAGAACTTCAACATCACACATTTTAAATGTACTGTTCTTTTCGGCAACTTGTCTTTTGACTTTAGCCCAAACAAGCTCTATGGGGTTGAGGTGTGAACGATAAGGGGGAAGTCACAAAGAAGTGCTGTCGCATTCATAAAATGACTTTGTCAATGTGATACATCTTTGCCTTATTTAAGTTTCCCACCAGCTGCAACAACTCTGCCTTCAAATATGTGCCATCAAAGTCGACTTTCTCCTTAGCAAGCCGTGTCATAATTTGATCTTTTGTATTTGATGTAATTTGTACATTGTCTTCCCCTGATACGGCATTATGATAGGCGGCATTGTCCATTACTAGGCATAATGGTCTGTACAGAACTGGAAAAAGATCATTCTCCACCTAGTGTCTGAAAATGTGTTCATTCATTTCAGTGTGGTAGTCCCTACCATCAGTACTTTTTGATTGGAAAATAAGTCCAGCATCATGGACAGGCCTTTTCACTTCTTACTGCATAAGTTAGTATAATGCCCTGGCCTTTGCTGCTTGGAATGTTTCTTTTCTTTCACTGTTTACAGATTGCTATTTTGTAGCATAGGTACGGTGAGCATTAACCCAGAATTCGAAACTAAAAGTCGTCCCTTTGTAGGATGCAATTATGGGTTTCTTCGAAGCCCCACCCTGGCTTTTGCCAAGGACCCAGAATATAACAGGGGCATAGATATGGCCTAGCCATAGATATAGCCTAACGGCTGAAAGGGGTTTCTGGGACCCTTCCACGGGTGATCCTCATCCGCATGGTGGAACTTTGTGTCACCGTGTGCTTATCGCTTGTATGATGTACAACTACCTACCTACCTACCACTTACCCAGGATTCATCAAAATTTACAGTATTACAGCCTTGCCTCTGTCGCACACGGATCTGTCTCAGGTATTTACTTCCACTAGCAATCATATGTGGATTTTCGCAAAAAAATATTTCTTCCACCTACAGTTTTCATGAAAGTGAATCCGGTGGCTCTTACAAGTTTCCACATCAGTCAATACCGCATTGTGATTTCAATTTTATTTTTATTTTTCGGAGAGTAACACTTGATTTGACTCTAACATTTTTAAGGTCTCACGTCTAATGACATCTACATCAAAGTGGTCAACTTTCCTTTTCCTTCCTTGCTTGACATGAGTGTACTCTGTGTCCTATCTAATCCAACGGTTAATGATGCTCTGTCCAGACCAAGCGCCAATCTTATTCGTTTCTCTGGGTCATGAATTTCACAATATAAATGACTCATCTTAGATTTCTTGAGAAAGTGTTGGTTGAGTAAAATGGTAACCTTCTGCATAGTTAAAAGTTTCCATCTCAAATTCATTTTGAAATGGATGTCTTTGTCAGCTTTTGCAAGCCAACTGTACAATAAAATATTGCAACACTAATTTGTGGACACGCCTTTGACCAAACAACGTTGACCGACGTCTCATTTTAGTTTTGGTCACTAAAAGTGTAACTTTGCCCGAGAAAATCATGAAATTATGTAGGTTTTCTTTGACCTCCTGTTGAACAAGTCATAGTTTGCATTTCTTCCTGATACTATTGAAAGTAAACCTTTCAAAAGTCTACCAAGACGGTTTCATGATAAAAAATGTACATCGCAAAGGAGGAAAAAAAACCATACATATATTATTTGTTAGTGAAAAAAAAAATTCCTCAACGTCATGAATATTCTAAGACTGCATACAAAACACTGATTGCGATCTGACAGGCCGTTCTAGGGGAAATAACTTGCATGTGTGTTTATGAATTGTTGAAACGAACGATAGCTGCCAAATCATGGGGAATTATAAAACAAGCTATACAGAAGAACATTAGGACCTAAGAGCTTTAGTTTTGCTGGAAAGCCAGCAAAAGTTATTTTAAATTTTGAATAAGAGGCTGAGGCCTGAAGACTTTTCACAAACATGGGAGAAGACAGTAATAATTGTTAGCCATACTTATCATCTCTTTTTCAGTGAAGAATTGTGGATGTGTGTGAAATACTCATACTCAGTCACTGGAGAAACAAAATCAGAGCTTTTAAATGGAAAGACTTCAGAAACATTCTTAGAACATAAACCAAAAGGGAGAAAAACACAGACATCCCACATTATCTGAATGTCGAAAAGAATTGGCTCATAAACAACCTCTTCTGCCGAAAGCGAATGTATTTTAGCCATGAAAAAAGTCCTGATGGCATGCAGAGAAACTCGATGGAACGTAACGTTTCCGGGAAAAAAAGTCAGAGGCAGTCCTCGGAGCATGTGGATACAAGATAATGAAGATGCATTCCCTATGAAAGCGCTTATAAACAGAGAGACTTCATATGGTTGTGAGGAGAGCGACGTTCTGTAGAGACCGCCTAATTGATGGTGATATTCATCATCAAGTAGCAGGTATTTTGCGGAACACCGGTCTCATCACAGCCCGCCTAAAAGAAAGTCGGTCTCGTGCCAACTATGTCGACTTGTGCCCTTACCAATACAAGTGTTCTAAGTTTTTAAAAAAGTAAAGGACCATTTTCCAAGCCTTTAGGCGTATTAGGCATATAGGGCTAGACCTATATTTAATAGACCAATCGGCATAAGATGGGTGATGTGGTCAGCATCATACCAGCCGCCTCTAGTTCCCGGGACTGTACCCGGTACCCACTCAAGGTTAGGCCGACCTGGGAGCCAAGGTCATTGTTTGTTATAGCCTGTGTCCATTTTTGTGTTAGTCGGCCCCACCCCTCTTTCCTGGTACCATGGCTTCGTTATTATGCTCTAAAATTTGCTAGGTATAAGTTGCTGTTTACTAGCTAAGCTTTTTTTTTCTATCTTTAGTCTTTTAAGTTGCCAGTATTTCTTTTCTTCTTGGTCTGGGGTTTTCGGATACATTTTTTATATAAATAAAAATAATGTATTTTAAAATAAATTATATTATATAATTTTCTCAGTTTTTTATTTATTATTAATTTTTTTTTTTAAATTGAAATTATATTATATATAACTATATTATGTGAAAAACGATTAGAACTTCTTACAACTGGAACGATTTTAGGAAAATATTGTGGAGAAGGTACTTCACCTTTTCTCATGCAATGGAAAGGGTCAGCATACGAATGTTTATGAACAAACGTAATCGTCCTTGCAATGTGTTTGGTAAGTGGAAAGCAATTTCAGTGCTCCAGTAGCAGTTTCGATCTTTATTTTTATTGCTGAGGTTATAATTAGATACGCTTCACTGCCTTCTGTAATGATTTTGCCTCTCACACACGCCTAAACACATAATTCTAATTGTTGACCACACAACGAGATCCATTAGTTTACGCTTGTGCGTCATCAGCCCCAGCTTGAGAAAACATCACATGTTTAATTTCCTGGTCTGTTATCCTGTTGGCTTTCTCTATATATCCTTCCACACGTGTCGTTATGCGCCAGCGGAGAAAGCTGTAGACTGATGGAACATTTAACAACCACCTTAGAACTATAGTGAACTAAAGAGGGTAGAGGATGTCGAGGCCGACCTCTACTACGATATAAAGATATGTGCAAGCGGGACATGAATGATACAGGTATTGGGATGTACTCATGGGAACAGAATGCCGTGGATCTTGTTGTGTGGAGGGGGAACATCAAAAGGGGAACCTTCTTCCTCTTCTTCTTTGCGTTTACCAGCTGTAAACACTGGTAAAATGTTCTGGTTGTTCGTCCACTTTTGGACTGCAGTACTGTTCCAGAACCTGAGTGTTGCGTGTGCATCCGTTTGACAAATCTGACACATTTGTGTTCAGACTGTTGGTTCCTTGCCTCTAAGGCAGATACACTCCGACTTCGAAGGAAGCTCCCAATTAGTCGACTCTTACGACATGCTTTTGGGTAGGCAGTGATTCTTGTTTTCTATATAATAATGTTCTGGAACCCACACGGGGGAGAAAGAAAATGAGAATTAAGAAATGAATGAGTGCAGAAAGGATGACCGCTGAACGTCTGAGAAGGAACAGGCTAAACACAAATGTTGACTACAACGGTCCTGAAATCATCCCATGCTGTAATTCTGAAAGACCTTTTTTTTTATTTTTACCCTGGCGGATCTTGCTAGTCACACTCGCCATCGCCATGGGCTGTGAGTCCCATGCCTTCTCACAGCGCAATATAACACTGTCGCCTGGAAAGACGGACAAGTGCCAGTCAGTCAACCAGATTATTGAAACTGTAGAATTACTACACAACAAAAACTGAACTCAAAAGCCAAAATAAACACACACACACACACACACACACACACACACACACACACACACACACACACACACACAAACTGAAGTAAAATAACAAAAGGAATGCAAGTAAGAAATGTCAGTAATTAAGGCAAAGTGTTATGACTGATTTTACAATACTCATATCTCCGCGTCTGGCCTTAATTAGCAGCACTCCAGTAGTATCGATACAATCACTTGTATACACACGGCCCTGTAAAACCGTGCCACTAACATTAGCATCACTTCAAGAACCTGGCATCGTCGTGCTGGTCATTATTACAGTAAACACCAAGTGCCAGAACACGTAGGCATCATTGATTTTCTGTTCCCGGGAACATGTCAGCGACGATTTATTGTCAAATAGCGTTCAATGACGATGTCAGGTCAAGTGAATGTCAACGACAGTTTACACTTCAATGCATCCCACAGGGAGGCAGGCTTGTATGTGTTGCTGATAATGTAGTGGGTTGTATGTGTGTACATAATTGATCAACTAGTGGAAAGTAAATACCACTTATAATTGATAGTTAAATAAGTGTCCCTGATCGTGTATATGCCGCTAAACACCATGGGTTTATAGCTAGGAAATGTTCAATAATGATTTAAGATCGACTAGGTGTCACCAAATTGTAGTGTCAACCGAATGGAAGAAGGCGCGCATACACATACACCCCCCCCCTTCCCCCCACCCCCCACACACACAAACACTTTCACACGTGCACATACACACAAGCATTAACAATACGTCTTTACTTAATAATAATGGGATACCTCAAAGCAGACCTGTCCACATGCGCTTCGCTGGTCCGTTGCAGAACAATATGAAATTAAATAATAAAAGTCATTAATTAGAGTTTACTCTTTGCTTGTATTTTTTTTTTTTTTTTACAAAAATAAACGTTTGAGGACACGAAAACATTGTGCTGATCATTATTAACTGCTATTTAAACAAGGCAGGGGAAGACCAAGAAGAAGATGGATTGAAGGAGTCACGGACAACTTGAGACTTCATAACATCACGGCATATGAAGCGACTGAGCGCGCCCTGGCTCGGTTGCCGATCATCTGATAGACTGCGACGCCTAGCGGCACAAGCAGATTTTGACAAAAGAAGATTTAAACAAGCACTGCTTTGTGAGAGGGCTTGTTATATGTGAAGCAAATTGACGGTACTTTTCTGTTTGTTCACCCCATCTCTGGGACTCAGAGATTTCGTGGAGAGTTCCCGAATGGTCTAATATTACAGGGAGTGGGACTGGTTAGGGTTAGTGTTAGTCGGTGTTCATTTCACACTCTAACACTGCTATACTATTGGACTTCCCCATGCACTCCATCTAGAGTGAGTGATAACCCTGGATTTATTGCCACCTCAAAGTTTTGTTTGATACGGCAATCGCCATTATGTGTGTGTGTGTGTGTGTGTGTGTGTGTGTGTGTGTGTATGTGTGTGTATGTGAATGTCTGTGTTGTTGGGGGGAGGGGAGGGTTATAATTAAATATATTTTTATTTAATTTTTTAAAAAGAAATAGTAGAAAGAGCAGGGTTATTGCAAACGTAAACATTAAAAAGAGAATTGTAAACAGTTTAGAGAAGGACTGAAGATTAGTACTCCACCTTGAACACAATTGGAAGTCTTTGTAAGATTTGAACCCTCCCCTAGTAAGCGCAGAGCAATATGTTCTATCAAAAGCCACCACGCACACGATATTTGAATCGAGCCAGAAACTGCGACTGTTAATTGCATTTGGCAATAAACATAGCCCTTGTACCTGGCGATTGCAGCCTAGGAGATGACAGCAATGGTTGCAGACACAGAAAAACAAGTTTGAAATATGTCACATATGTCGTCTAACACCTATTTGATTGACTAATATCATGTAACATAACTAGGTTCACACTTCTAGTAATTACCATGCATTCAAGTTAATAGAATTACGTAAACATTCTAGAACTGTGCAGACATTTTAACCAATAACATTGCGGAAATTTAACATGACATTCCGAGAGTAGATGTACTACAGACGCCTTTGGAATACAGTTGTCAGATTAGAACTTCCCCGTGTGGGTTCCGGGGCCCTGTTATAGGGAAAACAAGAATAGATCACTGCCTGCCCAAAAGCATGTCGTAAGAGTCGACTAATTGGGAGCTCCCTTCGAAGTCGGAGTGCATCTGCCTGAGAGGCAAGGGATCAGCAGTCTGCATACAAATGAGTCAGATCTGTCAAACGGATGCACACGCAACACTCAGGTTCTTAAACAGGACTGCAGTCCAGAAATGGAAAAACAAACCAGAGCTTACCACCGGAGTTTACAGCTGGTGAGCTCGAAGAAGAAGAAGAGATAAGAAATCACTCTGAGACTGTGACTTTGGCAAGGTGGCGCCGGCCTAAAAAGGACAGACTGCGGGACAGAAGTATAACTGGGGACACCCAACGAATAGAAGCGCTAAAAAGAAGATTACAAACCTCCACTAAAGGCTGCTACGCCATGTTGAAGTAGGATCATACGAGATGATTCGTAAAAACAATTTTATGATTATTAATTATGCTTGTGGTGATCAGGCAGTTCGTTTTAAATTAGCATTGTATGTGGAGAGCGTTAGCTTTTTTTTTTACGTATTTTATTCGTTCATTTGGACTGGAGCCAATGTTCTTCATAATTGGAAAATCAGTAGCGTTATGAGGAAACCGTATGTACTTTATGTTGACACGTTGCTGATTGTATTGTCTACCTGAGGCTTTATAATTAAACAGATTGACCTATCCTATAATCACAGCTCGATGTGCCTGTTAAATGGTTAGGAGATGATCGGGTGGTGAAGAGTAAGATGCCATTCAGACATGGAGTTCATGGTCGTTAGACGTAGTCGTGTTAACCTGAGACTATCCAGGTAAGGACACCGCCACAGTGTGTTTCCACAATAACACAAAGCCTACAATCCTCTAAAATAAAATTATTTGTTTACCTAATAGAAATGTATTATTTCTTTTCTTGAAATGAGAAGATTTCTCTTTCTTTCCGAGGTTGAAGATTGTAATGCTCGAATCTGTAGCTTATTTAGTATTCGCATCCACATCCAGCACTGAAAGCAACTCTCACATTAATAATGACTAGTTGAGCATACTTAAGCAGAGGGAAACTTGAAAACTCAGACTAGAGTAGACTGACAGCATCAGGGTGTCCATCCTCAAGAAACTATCTTGGCTGTACACATCTGGATACGCTGGGGTGAAAGGACATGAAAGAACAGACGGATTGACAATTTCAGCTTTGAAGCAGGGCTGTCGACTAGATCTTGGCACATCAGCAATATTTGACAGCCATACTGACGCTCAAACTAGTTTTTGGTGAACCATAATAAATAGATTCCATTCTCTTGTTTGGCCCATATTTAATTCGCCCTGTAACCAAGGCGTTTTATTCCTAGCACAAAACGTACCGGTACTCACCATAAAGTTGCCGTTGTAAAACGCTAATTAAAATAATGCCTAAAAGGTGCCGGTGTTGCGAATTACACCAAAAAAACTGTAACATTTATGTGTTGATTACAACGTTATCTACTGACGCTCCTTTGTTCTAACAAATCATTTGACTAGCAGTTTCTGCTGACAGTCAGAAAAGATGTGGAAGCTGTAAAGATAAGGTAGTTAGTATACAGCAATTATAAGGACGCAGTAGGCTTTTACAAATAGTGACTATGTATTTAAAAGAAATTAACTAATAAAGACAACTGATCATAAAAATAAATCTGCATTCTTTCATCATCAAGTGCCTTGCCGACTGGCGTGAGCGATCATGCCTCTCCACAATCTGCAATCAGTAACTGCGTGTATCAGCAGTTTGTGTGTTGACACAACCCCCTCCCCCCCACACCCCCTTCCCACCCCTCCCGCCATGCCATAACAAAAGGCTGTTGCGAACCTTCTCGCCTTGTCTTCCTCTGTCTCTCTCCCCAAAAGTTGTGCCAGTGGTCACATCATGTTCCATTTCCCCTCTTCTCATAACATGACCACAGAAATGATGACTGTTTCTTTCTTATGTTTGCGATAAGTTGTCTTTGAGCACTCGCCTCTTTTAAAACATTTATGTTGCTCTTCTTAGCTGTCCAAGTGATTCGAATGATTCTCTTGTAAAACTACATCCCCGAGACCTCAAGATGGTGTTCGGCTTGTTTATTAATTTTCCAGGCTTCACAGCCGTATGTTAAAACAGGCTCTATATAGTATGTGAGAATTCTTTTCCTAACCTCCAGAGACATGGATTAATTGCACAAAATGTTCTTCATTTTATAAAATGAAGTTTTGGCCTGCCCTGTTCTGTTCTTTATTTCTGTTGTATATCTTCCATCAGAAGTTATCCATGTGCCTAGATATTTACATTTATTTACTTTTCCTCAAATAACACCTGCCACTTTTGTGTGCACTGGGGCGCTATTCTTTTTTTTTTTTAAATCGCCATTGCTTCTGTCTTCCTTTTACTCAAACTGAGGCCCATTTTATCACTTTCTACCACAACCTGTAGTTCATTCTGATTTGTCGCTATCAAGACGGTGCCATCAGAATAACACAGCTTGTTCTGGTTATACACACCAAACAGAGTTCCTGGCATATTCAGAATAGATCTAATTAAATATTTTCTCTCAATTGAAAACAGATCAGGTGATAGTACACCTAAGAATTCCAGGGAAATTTGACAAAAAGCTCAACAAAATGGGGAAGCAGAAAAACATGAACAAAACAGCACAATGTAACGTTTCGGCTCTGCAGCCTTTTTCAAACATTAGTGAACTACACAAACGTCACAACAAGGAGAGAAGAGTATGTAGATCTCTAAGGGGTGACGTGAGCAACGTTTAAAAAAATGTGATGTGGAATAAATAAAATAAATAGTACACCTCCTTGTTGTACTCAGCCTTTACGTTCCAAAATGTTGGCAAATATTTAATAATTTTTATAGCTGCTGTTCGTCCGTGTGTCACCGGGACCCTCACGGGAAGCAAATAATAGTGACACTGCATCCTACCAGGCATGTCGTAAGAGGCGACTAAGGGTAGGGTTGGGCTTGAGGCTGGCTACCTCATCCTGTAAAAACCATAGCGACAAAAACCAACCAACCATGGTCAACCAAGTCAAAAAGAGAAGCAAGTAAAATCCAGCCAACCAAGATGAGTAGAGACTCTTCAAATAGAAGTATGTGGAGAAAGTTGTAAGGAGTCCGGATCGTTGACTTAACTCCTCTCAGCTAGGAAAACCTCCAGAATTGGCACCTGGAATGTTAGAACTCTTTATGATATAGGGAGAACAATGGAAGTAGCAAAGGAAATGAAACATTATAGAATAAGTATTTTAGGGTTATGTGAAACTAGATGGACTGGGACGGGGAAAAGTATTCTAAATTCAGGGGACACTTTTTTTCTCAGGACACACAGAGGAAAATTCGCCCCACAGAGAAGGAGTGGCCCTGGTGCTATCGACAGAAGCAGACAGGGCACTAATAGAATAGGAAGCTGTGAGTCCCAGAATAATAAGAGCATCTTTTAGAACAGTGAAACAGAAGGTGAACATGTCGGTAATACAGTGTTACGCACCAACAAATGATAAAGATGCATCTGTTAAGGAAGAATTTTACATGCAGCTTCAAAATATTATAAATAATGAGAGAAAGGGCAATTTAAAAATGTTGATGGGTGACCTGTATGCTCAGATACTATCAGATAACATAGGTTATGGAGAAATTATGGGAAGACATGGTCTAGGAGTAATGAATGAAAATGGAGAATTGTTCACAAATTTTTGTGCAGGAAACCAGTATGTTATTGGTGGAAGTATTTTTCCCCATAAAAGAATACACAAGGCAACATGGGAATCACCATACCATAAGACAACTAATCAAATTGACCACATATGTATTAACAACAAGTTTAGATCATCCCTTTACGATGTTAGGGCTTTCAGAGGTGCCGATGTATTTACTGACCATTTCTTAGTGGTAAGTAAAATCAAGCTGAAACTAAAAAGATATATAACATCTTATAATCATAGAAACCAATATAATGAAGGCTATCTCAGGGATAAAGAAGTTAAGGAACAGTTCTCAGTTACAGTCTCTAACAAGTACCAGGTGTTGCAGCAGTTAGCTGAAGATGTCAGCACAGAAGTCTGCTGGGATCAGATCAAAGGAATCTGGAATAAATCTTGCGTAGAAGTTCTTGGCAAGAAAGAGCGGAAACATAAAGCGTGGATAACACCAGAAACCATTTAACGGATTGAAGATAGGAAAAGAAACAAGGCAGACTTAAACAATAGCAAAACTAGAGCTGCAAAGAGCTAGAGCTCAGGAGAAATACATAGAAGCCAATAAGGAACTTAGGAGGCATATAAGGGCAGATAAAGTGAAATATCTAAATGATCTAGCACAAGAAGCGGAAACAGCAGCAGCAAGAGGAAACCTCAGAGAACTTTACAGTACCACAAACAAATTAGTAGGTAAATATAGTCAGCAAACTGGATCAATCAAAAATAGTCAAGTAAAGGTACTTACTAACACTGAAGATCAAATGGACAGATGGGTGGAATATTTTGAAATGCTTCTAAATAGACCAGGCCCAGGGGTTTCCCCAGATATCCAGCCTTTAGAAATGGGACTGGATATCAACTATGAGATACCATCTAAAAAAGGAAATTATGAAAGCTATCAATCTTCTCAAGGAAGGAAAGGCGGCAGGCCCAGATGGTATCCCAGCTGAAGCAATCACGGCCAATAGAAATACATCAACAGAATTGCTACATAGATTATTCAGTAAAGTCTGGGAGACCGAAGAAATACCGGCAGACTGAAGAGAAGGATATCTTTTGAAACTGCCCAAAAAATGTGATCTACAGGAGTGTGAAAACTATAGAGGAATTATGTTGCTATCCGTTCCTGGAAAAATATTAAGTATAATTATTTTGGAAAGATTAGAAGATGCTATAGATAAAAAGCTAAGAGATGAGCAGGCAGGTTTTCGGTCAAACAGATCCTGTACTGACCAGATAGCCACATTACGTATTATAATAGAGCAAAGCATTGAACTGAACTCACCACTTTACATTGGATTTATAGACTATGAAAAAGCATTTGCCAGCATTGATAGGGAATCTCTCCGGAAATTGATGGGGCACTATGGAATCCCACAGAAAATTATCAGCTTAGTAAAGGAAAAATATAAGGACATGAAATGTCGAGTTCTTCATGAGGGAAAGCTAACCGATGCATTTGAAATAAAAACAGGTGTGCGACATGGATGTCTTTTGTCGCCTCTCTTATTTTTACTGGCTATAGACTGGATTATGAAGACTGTAACGGCTAACACCAAGAATGGAATTCAATGTACCCCTACAAAACAGCTTGATGATCTGGACTTTGCTGATATTTCTCTTCTGTCCCATTCACGGAATCAGATGCAAGATAAATTAAATATACTGGATGCGAGATCACAGCAGCTTGGTCTGAAAATCCATAAAGGAAAGACAAAGATAATGTGAATAAATCAGGCAAATAGTAATGTTGTTTCTCTTAATGGCACCCAACTCCAAGACGTGGAGTCGTACACCTATTTGGGCAGTAATGTAGATAAAGATGGAGGAACTGATAGAGATATTAAAATAAGAATACAAAAGGCTAGAGGGGCTTTCATAGCACTAGGGAATTTGTGGAGGTCAAAAGAAATTAAATGAAATACTAAACTAAATTTTTTAAATTCTAATGTCAAATTAGTACTGTTGTATGGGGTGGAAACATGAAGAACAATTAAGACAATTACTAATAAATTACAGACATTCATTAACTGGTGCCTTCGCAGAATAGAGGGAATTAAATGGTATGATAGAATAACTAAGGTAGAACTTTGGGAGAGAACTAAACAGGCTCCAGTGGACCAAAAGGTGAGGAAAAGACGCTGGCGTTGGATAGGAAACGCACTGAGAAAACAGGAGAACAGCATAACTAGAATGTCTTTGCATTGGATCCCACAGGGGCATAGGAATAAAGGAAGGCCAAAAAACACACGGAGAAGAGAGCTGGAGAATGAAGTTAGAAAGATGGGGAGGACATGGGGAGAGCTCCATGCAATGACGAAGGATAGAACGACTTGGCGTGACTTGGTTGAGTGCCTATGCTCCATTGGGGGATAGAAAGGCAGAAGAAGAAGATAGCTGCTGTTTGCTGCCTATTCATGTTCTTTATAATTCGTAAATCTTTTTCACCAGTGTTTAACTTTTCCAGTGCACTTTTCTTTAAGCACTAGAATAACTGACGAAAGAGTGATTAGAAAGGAGTGGGAAGGTGTGTAGGTAGTTGTACCCCACCAGGACATCCCACAAGCGATAAACACCCGGTGACATAAGGTGTTTTCATGCTAATGAAGATCACATGTGGAGAGGTCCCAGAAACCCCTTTCTGCCGTTAGGCCATATTTATGGCTAGGCCATATTTCAGGCCCAGAAGCCAGAGTGGTGCTTCAAAAAACAAAAACAAAAATTGTATTCCACATGGGGTCGATTTTTACTGGCAAGCAGAGGCAAACTAGAGGATGGAAGAAACCAATATAAAGGATGCTTGACATTTCTATATCATTCTGAAGGCAACTGTCAGTCCCTGTGGACCAGTGAGTTGTGCCACTGGTTTTGTTTTGGTACAGTCTTTGCTATGTCTGTGAAGCTCAGTGCGAGATGGAAGTCTCCACCACTTAGTACACATAAAATGTTGACACTTTGTTATTCTAAGGCTGGTTTTCTCTCTGACATTCTACTCTCTACTAATTGCAAACAGTCATTTTTTTGACTCTCTGTCCCAAAAAGAGTAACGTTTAGCTGATCTTCCAAGTGTCTGTGTCAATGTTGATATTTTTCAGGTCATGTATGCACATATCCTTGTAGCACAAGACTGACCTTTATGCAGATCTTGTCGACGTTACCAGTTCATCATACAGGAGATCCTTACTATATCGTAAATGATTGACATTACCTGAGAGGGACAGGCGTGAACATATATTTGACCAACTCCACAAGATAAGGATTATGAGAACAGAACTATGGTGCCCCTGAAATTGATAACATTACTCGTAAGTTAGAGACTTTAAATGGGAGGGTCCTCTTGATAAAGACACGACAAGGATAGCTGACAGGGTTTAAAAAAAAAAAACACGGGGAAAGCTATGTTATTGTTTTAAGCAACCCTTGTATCAATAAACTCAACAGCGGCTATGACATTTGGAATGCTCATTAGGTTTTTAAAATGAAATCAAAAATTTAATTCAGAAACATCTTAGTGGCAACAAACTGAGCGCCAGGGGGAAACAACAATACATCAGTGAGGAAGAGTTCACAGAACTACTGGGTCACGACATAACAATCGGAGATTATTATATATTTTTCCCAAGAAGCATTCC
>CAJHNH020002924.1:0-97500 GCA_905116865.2 Candidula unifasciata
TACATTATGCATGCATGCATACGTATAATACTACATACATATACACACATACATACATACCTATACATACATACATACATACCTACTATACCATACATACATACATCCATACATATAGCACACATACATACATACATATACTACATACATACATACATACATACATATACATACATGCATACATACATCCATACATAATGTACACACATACATACATACATATTCATCATACTACGTCCTATACCTACATACATACATACATACATATACCACATACATACATACACTACATACATACATACATACATACATACAGACAGACTGCATGCCATAAATACATACATACATACAGATACACACAGGATACATACAATACTATATACATACTACATACATACAATATACATACATGCATACGTACATACAATACATACATATACACACATACATACATACATATACATACATACATACACATACATACATACATACATACATACATATACATACATACATACACAAAACTCTAGGTTTTTTACAAAACTGTGTGAAAGCAAAGACTTACATCCCCAACCTCTCTTTCTTCATGCAAAAGTGAGGTTGTTTTCAATAGGACGGATTCTTGCACGACTTTTTGTGGTACTACTATACCTTTCACATCTTCCAAGCTCAATCAGATGTGTCGATCTGAACAAAGCATAGCAGATAGTCTTAGTGCATCTGTTGTGTTTACCACCACGATCAGTGATAGATCAAATAATTCATATCAGTTTGAGATCGTTTATTGTAACATGGTGATGCTAATTCAAGAATGACTCTGATTTCTCTTATGCAATGATGACAAATATTAGCTTATATGTAATTTTTACAAGTACTTTTTACCACGAAGTAAAAACGTCTCTCTTCTAACCAAGCTTAACTATCAGTTCTCTAGTAAACTGCTTTATTCACAAAACTCCTCCATGTTTTTCGACCGCACGGTTAAGAATTCTGGTTTTAATCACAAACTCGACCCTCTCATTCCCCGTCCTTGCACTATTAGTAGACTACGACTACATATATTTATACTGTTATTTAATAAATAGTAAACAAGCAGCTGATTTGCTTAAAAAGTTCAGTAAATTATAAACAGTTTTTAAAAAAATGCTCAGTCAATATAAATTTGATATGTGCAATAAAATTTCACCCACGGCAGTTTTCTTAACATTACTATAGCACTACTAAAAATTTATCCTCAAGGTACAAACAGCACAAATAAATTTGTCCAGTTTTATCTTGTTTGTTCTTCTTCTTTTTCTTTCGTTCGCCTGAAATGAGTTGTCTGTATTAGCAATTTTGTCTCTTGTATAAATTTCACTGTCGTTGTTAGTTCATTTAGTGGTCCATAGAGTTTACGTTCCACTGTTGTTCTTTCTGGCCAAAAGGTTTGCCTTAATGTGTCAAATTCGGTGCAGTCCTGAAGTACATGCTTTGTTGTCTGAAGCACTTTTTCACAGGTGAACATGGCTGATCACCAATCTTGAATTTTGTGTACATGTGGTTACGTAATCGGTTGTGCCCTCTTCTGAGGCGGAAGATAATGACTTGCTCTGATTTGTCCATAATAAAATAGTTGTCTTTTACTGGGGCTAGTTGAAATCAGTTCGCTATCATTGTGAATTTTTTGGTAACTGTTTGAAAATGTATCACACATATCTCTGAATACTGCATTCAACAACGCTTATAAGTATCACGAATTGTATATTATTTTAAAGGCAAGTGAAGCACATTAAAACAGATCATACAATTACAAATGCTGTGCAACATACACATATCAAACGCATAAATTACCCACGTAGATACTGGGTCTCGCTGTTATAAAAAATGTCTGGCCGCTTCCTTAAGGAGCACGTAGTAAGAGTTGACTCATTTTAGCTTCCTTCGAGGTCGGAATGTGTTTGCCTGATAGGCAAGAAACAGCAGTCTGTAAACAGTAAAGTCAAATATTTATATCATATATGTGCATGCAACAAACAGTGTCTGGAACAAGGCTAAAGCCTAGAAGTAGATTAACAACCAGAATTTTCTGCAGGAGGTTACAACCAGTAATCGCGAAGCAGAAGATGATTCATAAAATGAACACAAATGGTTTAGGATTAATATTAGTACACTGCTTCACGATAGAATTATAGTGTAATTTAATAATTAGTTAAGAGGCAAGTGACTTTCTGTGAGAGGTTAGCTAGTAAATTATAAAGATGTTTTTTTTCCCCACTTACCGACAGACTGCTTCAAATAATCTTTATATAGTGTATCCACAATGAAGGCGCACCACTTATAATGAGTATACAGTCACTATAAAAATAATCGTTTTTCTTCCACAGCAATTTGTATAAAAATACTATAGGCTACTAAATATTTCTTCTCTGTACTTTATACAAGTCAGGATGTACATAGACATACATGCATGTTTGTAGACGAAAGGGTGCAAAAATCAGTGTTTACCGAATAAATTTGATTTAGATTTGTCCAGTTTTCTATTGTTAAAGGATGTCAGCGACCTAATTTATTATAATCATTTTAAATGGCTTGTTATGTAGGCCAGCTAACAGACTTCACTACCCTGGACACACTTAAGACACGCACCTGCTGAGTACAAACATAATCTTTAATGTACAATGAACAATACAACTATACACACCTCAACTAAGTAGGCAGTTCTGATCCGAAACGGTTGGCGTTGAGCAGCTTTTGCATTCACTGGTCAACCCATGTCGTTCCCATGGATCTACAAGAAACACGACTCCTAACTAACAGTTTATCTGTGCTGACTAAGCCGCCGTCTATTGCCACCCGGGACTCAGCGACACACGTAAGGTGAATGGCCTAAGCGTGACTGGGCAGTGTTACCTCCATTAACAATGCGTGTCACACCTTCACTAACTGCTCAAACAAATATCGCATGGAATGTCTACTATACAAGGAACCTTAACTCTACACTATCTCGTCGAAACATTAAATAGGAACACAGCCTAACAAAGATACTAAACACAAATGCTATTTATTCTAGCCGTCACTAAACTACTGTATTTTTACCTAGTCGAAGCACTACGTCTGGTCCAGTCCAGTGTCACCACACAACTCCCGAGTCAGCTCTCTCCCAGCTCTTTTGTTCCCCTCCTGTGTTCATGCCTCGACACGCGGTGATGCGTGTTAATCGTGGTACTTGGCTTGAGCCAGTTTAACTCAGCCCAGTTTATTCCGTGGTCTAGTTTTTCGGTCTCACACTGAGGGTCAGCTCGTTCACACGTGATGATTCACTATCATCAAATACGTTCATCCCATAGCCAAACTGGCCTCTGACAAATGACATCTGTTCCTTATCGTGAATGATTGGGTAATTGTCTACAAATACATGACACAGTTGAGATACAGTTGCTCCAGGTGTGAACAAGAAGCACTTGCTATTTCGCTGGTACAATACAGTCTGAGGTAGATGCGGCATACAACACTTCTGCTGGTACAGTACAGTACAGTCTGAGGTAGATGCTGCATACAAAACTTCTGCTGGTACAGTAAAGTCTGAGGTAGATGCTGCATACAAAACTTCTGCATGTATAGTACAGTCTGAAGTAGATGCTGCATGCAACACTTCTGCTGGTACGGTACAGTCTGAGATAGATGCTGCATGCAACACTTCTGCTGGTACGGTTCAGTCTGAGATAGATGCTGCATGCAAATCCTGCTGGTACAGTTCAGCCTGAGGTAGATGCTACATGCAAAACTGCCGCTGGTACAGTACAGTCTGAGATAGATGCTGCATGCATGCAAATCCTGCTGGTACAGTTAGGCCTGAGGTAGATGCTGCATGCAACACTTCTGCTGGTACAGTACAGTCTAAGATAGATGCTGCATGCAACACTTCTGCTGGTACAGTACAGTCTGAGATAGATGCTGCATGCAATTTTGCTGGTACAGTACAGTCTAAGATAGAAGCTGCATGCAAAACTTCTGCTTTTACAGTACAGTCTGAGGTAGATGCTGCATGCAAATCCTGCTGGTACAGTTAAGCCTGAGGTAGATGCTGCATGCAACACTTCTGCTGGTACGGTACATTCTCAGGTAGATGCTGCATGCAAAACCTCTGCTGGTACAATACAGTCGGAGGTAGATGCTGCATGCAAAACGTCTGCTGGTACAGTACAGTCTGATATAGATGCTGCATGCAAAACTAGCCCAGCTGGAGAAGGATAAGGCCGTTGTCACAGCCATGACCTCCACTGTCATGCTGCTAGGTTAGAAGCAAAGATTCCTCTGTTTTATTTGATGAATTTTCCCTAGTTCTGGATGTGAAAACCCTCTCACTTCGGTTTTTATGAGTCACCGAGAATCTGTATAATAACTGCACGTTTTTTTGATGTGTTTTCCTCCCCAAATGCTTTCGCTTCTAAATCAATTATTGGCGGCGCCAAACTATAGCTCTGTCTTGTCAGGTTAATAACTGCCATAAAGTACTGACTGTATTCATTTGGTGTGGGTATCCATTTCTCTCCTGGGTTTATGTCTTGAGGGACAATCACCCGTTGAAGTACTCTGTCCGAACCAACAAAAACTGGCATCGTTTATTTCTGTTGCCCTTACCTTATAGCGAAGACTATGACGAATTTGAAGACTCTCTATTTAAGTATCAGCAACAGTGCAGGTGGAAGGATGCTTGTCAGAACCCTGTGAGTACAGTCATGTGGCGGAGTAGACCATAAAATGGGTATAACGTGTTCAGGGTACACCCAAGAGTTGACACAAAGGTCAGTGGCATGACAGGCCAAGTACGTACTGTTTGCAACGGCGAAGCTAGCGCTCAGTAGAGGCCACTTGAAGACTACAAGTAAGAGTAAACTCTTTTCCGAACAAGTTCGCAAAGTGCTTGTTCCATGAGCTTACTGAGCGGGTGAACCGGTCAAAAGGCACGAGGTGAGAGAACACATGGATTCGAGGTGCAGAGTTCAGACCAAGTAGACGTGTTGGCGAGACAGAGATAGAAGTTAGAGTTAGGACATTACTATAGTGACTGCATTACTTTAGATGATTTACAGTGTTATGTTGTAATAGGATAGTCTTTTTGTGCTGTGGTAAATGGTATAATGTATTGTGTTGTTTCACAATAAGTAAGTAGTGTCCATATATTTCTGACCAGTTAAATTAGTAAAATACATGTTCTGTGAGATAATGTCTAGCTCTGATACACTGACCCCGCGCTCGACAGAGGCTCTGACATCGTGATAGGTCAGTGTGACGATAGGAAAGAACGTACCCCGCACAGGTGTGGTTTGCACACCCAGATTGCCTGTGGAACGGACTGGAGAGCGAGGCGATTGTAAAGCTCATTGTGTGCCCTCTGTTCGTTTGGGTCCAGTGTGTGTCAAAGTTAGTATCTGCCATAGGCCTAGTTACGAGCCACAGACCATCAAGGTCACCAAGAAGTCTGTGACAATGCTGTACAGTGGCGTCAAAACGAATCCCTGCTACCTTTCCCCCGCTACAGAAGCTAGTGATAATGTGCTATAGGAATCCCAGCCCATTGCGACGGGCTTTTAAAACTAGGGCTGAAGTTCTATCAGTGGTATAAGGCTTGGCAATATTGTACTGACTACGTGTTGTCCATGTGACTTGATCCTTCACTCGGTCTACCTTGCTCACTCTCAATTCCACAGGAATAGGACAATCAGTACACTTGACACGTAGCGGTGAGACTTCTATCCTAGCATTTGATGTTGGTAATATAGGAACACATTGCAATTATAAATGCAAACGGTCCCTAATATTGTGTGTTAGACAAGTATACAAGAGCTCAGTCACTGTGGCGAAAACATGTTTAATAAATCTGGCATCTGGATTATCTGGATTATCAAAATTATGATTCATGATTTTCTTTGCTACATTTTCATTTAATTTGTTGTCCATAGATTAGCTAGTCACAGCAGGGTACACGGGTCGAGATGAGGGGATCCTATGTTTAGCTGCGTGTCATAGCTGATCATTTTCATCGTCATCTAGAGCATCTTCAGCTCAATATGGCCTTTTTCATTATCTCAGGCTTTCACCAGTCTCACTGTCCCCTGGATAAAGATGCCTAGGATTTCTTTAATATACCTTGTTCACCCACTTGTTGATCTGCAACAATCCTGTTTTCAGCAGCCACACACACACCACACACACACACACACACACACACACACACACACACACACTTAATAGTGATTATTACTGATTTAAGAATCGACATCACAGGACACCGGGCATAACCATAGGTCTCTTGCAGCAAATGCCAATGTGTAGATGCTAACGGTTCCCGTAGCACACTGATTATACACACGTCGTTCTTTTCCTCCCAGACGTCTTTCTTTACCAGATACACTCCGAATTCTTAATTAAAACACATTCTTGCACATGTTGTTTGATCTAATCTCGTTTTGTCTGTCAACATTCGTTCAAATATGACGTTCATATATATATATCTTCATAATATCTCCCTTGTCGAGGCCAAGTGATATACTATATAGTCACATCTCAGAGTAGCTGCAGACAAGAAGCACCTCTTGAATGAAGCCCTGGGTAGAGCAATGGTTAGAGCGCGTTTGTAGCAAAGGCGAATGAAAGTCGCTTAGGGCAAAAAAGCCTCGCAATTGATATCACAACGTCTAGTTTGAGAATTGAGGTGTAGGCAGTCACTGCTGTCTTCCGCTGGATTGAGAATCAGATGTACACACATGCCGTAATTGTAACTGACTCACAGAGCATGCTGAGAAAGGCATGCTCCCTGCAGATTGGCTAGCATGGCTTCAGAGGTCTTTAGTAGTTAGCGTTACTTGCATAGTTTTCTCCAGGTGATGCTGGAGTGTTGGGAAAAGAACAGCACCACTCAGTGGTGAATTAATGTCTGACAAGCTAGATGTTTTGATGGTCATCTGGGAGCGAGTGAACAGTGCGGAGGCACAAAAAGATCATTACTGTCTGAGAGAATGACGCTGTGGGAAGAAATCAGGGTATCAGGGCGACGCTCAACACCTAATAGAAATGCGAGACGGATGTACAATCAGACAGTTACTGGTGACATCGGAGTTAAAACTCTTCGCTTGCTGCTGAAGATGGGTACGGAGCGGTTATGGGAGTGGCAGAGTGTCCCGTGTACTAAGTGATGTGATCATCTTTACAGATGACTATGTGGCTAGAGGTAAGCTAAGTGCATCATGATGTCGATTCCTAATTCAACGTTCAATATATAGTAGATACACTGACATTTTGGACGACCAAAATGTTGTGATGATGTCTCGTATTGGTCTAGACGTCAAATCCGCAGCTCCAACAACCACCAGACACCCCTCCATGGATGAGCTAAATCAGGTCATTGGTACCTAGGATCGTCAAGTACACAACTTAGGTGGACACCCTCTCCACCTATAAAACCCCATACTAGAGAGTATCATTATCATAGTTTAGTATAGTGTTTAGAGTTCTTGGTCAGAAAACAACAACAACAACACTCACACACACACGAAATGAAACTGAAAAAAAATGAACTTTGGAAGAAAGCACACCAACTAAGTCTCTTTTAGATTCAAATTGAAACATGTAAAAAAAAATAATAATCATGTCGCAACAGATGGAAGCTCTAATGGCTGAGGAAGTGAGAGGACACAGGCACAAACCGAACGACACAATTAATGTCTGTGATGGTCAGAGTATCCAGGACTACCAAGGACCAGTATGGTCTCTAAGCAATGTGCTTAGCAGATGTAATCTTCTGGCACCAAATTTCCAAATGGCTGTAACCTTGAGCTCTCCTCTTCAAGATCACAATGGTTCCTTGATGATGACACTTGAACAGCACACAGTAATCAAGACCCGAGAGCACCTAGGATCCCCAGGCCTTGAAAAATGTATATTAAGCAATCCACAAAAATCAGGTCAAGACAGATTGCAGTCTATCAGGATGGGCGTTGACAATTACGCTGAAGACTTAATTCACAGTTGTGGTCTGATGTCTCTCAGAAGGACTTTGGCAGTAAAGCAATCCAACTCCCAAATGCTTATACCATGGTTGACAGTCATAATGGTGCATACAAGTTGCAGAATAAATTGAGTCGTTATCAACGATTTTTTCCCTCAACGTGTGTCAGAGTAGACTGCATATGATTAGGGCCAGAGGGTCATTGCAGTAATGGAGGCTCGTCTCAGCGGAAGAATCCCGATGCTTTAAACATTGATGTTCCAGCTTTAGTAAAAGCGAAATATTTAAAGTTGCATATGTCAATATATTAATATTAAAACTGCTTTTCTTGAGAGAAAAAAAAAATACAGGTCGCGGTACTGCCAACACCATGCGCTGGATTAATCTTGGTTAATAGAACAGATCTCAGAAATGTGTCTGAAGAAGATTTGTGCAATGGGAGAAAGCAAACATCACTGGGTGTGAAAAAAAGTGGAAATATAAATTTCAAATGAAAGATTTTTGTCAAACATAAATGCATTTGTAGAAATACCAAGTGAGCAAGAAATGAATTAGAATGAAACTTAAGAATACCAGATTACCAGATTACTAGTTAGTTAGTCGACAGATTGTTCTCATTGCACATGGAACCATTCAGATCAAAATTGCTCAGATCTGCTCCTTAGTAAATTCCGCAGCATGTAGTGGTTCAAGATATCAGTTCTGTGTTGGTTGTTTATTCTTCTTTGGCTTCCTGCATAGTGCTGTTGTGTTGCCACTCTCCTTTTAACATGTTGTTCTTCCAGTCTGGTCATTGTTGCAGATTCACCACAGTCATCACTTGGTTCTCTCAATCGTCTTACTTCTCGTAGAGCATTCAGAATAGCGGCTGGACTTTGTTGTCTGTATTTTCTGTCTAGTCGGGGTTAAACAGAAAATATCCGGCCGCACTCTGCTGGTACTTGCACCCATACCTTGCTAGGTATTATTTCCTAAATTGAACACCTGCTGAATAATGTCCTCGGCCTGGTCGATTCACGATTTTTTTCTTTTTAACCCTTCTGCCTTTTTTTTTCCTTTCTAATTTCACCATACAGCTGGTGTCGTGCGTCTGCGAAAACTCTAAGGTAGGCAACAGTTTAAATAATATCGATTCTGTCCTCCATGGTTGGAAGTACATTAGAAATACTTTAAGACCTAAAAATTTACCATCCAACTTCTGCAGTTACTTGAAGCATGAGTAACACCATGCAAGACAAACTAAAGCAAGAAAACAAATACATGGCACCCATTCCGTTTAATTTCACTGAGACTCAAAAACAAATTCAAATTGCACAAGTCAGAGATCCAATATCAAGAAAATGTCTTTTCTTTTAATATGGCATTGAACCATCTGTGAAAAAAAAAGCACTTTGTAAAAATATTTAAATATAAAAAAAAAGAAGCAACACAAACTTTAGAAAAAAAAAGGCAGAAATCTCAAATGGTGACACCAAACCTACAAAGCTGATTAAATTATGTAACCATGAATGTGATTTGTTTATTTTATTATAAAATCCTATCGGGTCTAATCTATTTATTGTCAAGAAAAAAAAAGTAAGCTAATGTTTATTATCAAATCAAAATTTTTAAACATTTTTAAATTCTCCACGTTAACATGATTGAACGATCATTTATACGTTTTTGTTGACTTCTAATGAGTTGGTGGCAGATGCAAACTCTTGCAATGTTATAATTGAAGAGTTAGTTGATGCCACAGAAGAAAATATTCCGACAACCACAATACAAAACGAAGTCAACTGGAAATCAGTAAAAGTACACGTAAATTTTTCAGTTAAAATATGAGATATCGTTTTCGGCTTCAAAGAAATTTTAACTAATAAACAGACACAGTACAGTAAGATATCCATTTGACTTCGCCAATACCTATAAAAGCCAGACCACATACAGTCCCTGTGCATTATATTGAAAAAGTTGCTTCAGAGCTTAAACAATTGCAGGAAGAACGAATTACAAAAGATTCCACGTCAAATTAAAGTTCTCCATTATTCGTGGTAAAAAAAAAAAAAAAAAACGGTTTATTACGTCCATGTGTCGACTACAGGAAATGCAATTACACACTTTAAAATTGAACCAATAACATCATCTGGCAAAATCATACAAGACTTACATAACACGAAATATAAATTTTTTCCTAAAACACAGTCAGCGTAAACCCGCTTCTAAGTAATTCCCTGTCTTTAGTATCAACACAGGAGAACAAATGAATGGAAAGGAAAAAACCCTCTCATTTGCTAATGATGTCCTCGTATACCGACAGGGCAGGAACAGAGCTGAAATAGTCTCTTATTAAAAAAGGAATTAGACCAAATAGCTTTTTGATGCAGTATCTCTGGGGCAACATTGAATCCATCCAAAGCGACAATCACTTGATTCTTACTGTGAAACAACATTATGAAAACACCAACGTCGATGGTAGAATTGTGGCAAGGTCTTGGTGAGGTCATACGCTGTGAAGTACCCAGGTATACAAACAAATGGATATCTATTCTTTCAAGGGCATGTAGACCACACTAATACCAAGCCCAGAAAGGTTTATCGGCAAACCGAAGTTATACTGCAGTGGACTTTAACCAATGGCTGCTTAGGCATTGATCTTCTTCACAAATGAGTGTGCAGGGCCACACAAATAAACACACTGTAGAAAAAAAAGCTTTAAATTCAAAGAATTTTTTTTTTCTAGGATGCACAGAGGACACCTATCATCAATCGAAGCTATACGTGATGAACTTTTTCACCACAAACAACAGAGTCCAGGGCGTTCCAGGATCACTGATTTCCTTCAGACCAACAAAGCATGCTTCACAGCGATTTATTCAGGTCAAAAAGACATCGACTTAAAAGATACAACTTTTGAATGGGTCGTGCGGAGGATGATATTTAGCAGATTTGTCTCTTTAGAGACATTAGTCTAGGAAACGAATGAGTGTATTTGCCCATTGCTTGAAACACCAGCTTTAAGGTCCCTATCACCCTTGACAGTTGTGGAGAACTGAAGATTCAACGTGTATATTCAAGGAAACGTGGAAAAATGTGATTCTCTTCTTAAATGTAAATAAATCACCACTTTTATATATATGTCGTGCGATGCGGGTGTTCTAAGAAACTAACGTCCAGAGCATTTGGCGGACAAGGCACTGGGCATAAGTGATGTCAGTAGCTCTGTGCAAAAAACTTAGGCCAGAACCATGGACAAGCAAGCCAGAGAAGGCAAAGTAGTTCTAAAGGTACCAGTGATTCAAAATGTGCCCAGACGGAGACACAACAGAGAACCATGGCTCTTGCTATGCTTGATGAGAAGTACCCAAACACCACTTGGACTCAGGTTTTCACCGACGGCTCTGCTATAGATGCAGTCAGAAAGGGGGGTTGTGGAATATACATTAAACCCCCTAGCAGTAGAGCAGAAACTCTCTCTCTACCAGCAGGTGACATCTGCCCTAACTTCAGAGCTGAGGCAACTGCCCTCCTTTATGCAGTCCAACATCTCATCACTCAAGAACACAGAGGGCACAAAATTGTTATACTTAGTGACTCATTGTTCTCCAAGCACTATCAAGCAAAAAACAAGACAAACTAATTGCAGATCTAAGGACCAACATTGGCTTACTCTCCAATGAAGCAGAACTGGTCTTGCAGTGGATACCAGCCCACTGTGGTATTCAAGGAAATGAGAGAGCAGATGAGTTGGCAAAAGCTGGGAGTAATCTTCCACAACCTCATCCACCACACAGCTACAAGGAAACCAAAACAGCACTAAAGCAGTCTTTCAAGCGGGAGTGGAGAAAGCAGAATAGAGATTACAGACCAGAGAGTGACAGCATAAACAAACTCACCAGGAAAGAACAAACATCAATTTTTAGACTTCGGACTGGACACTGTGGTCTTTGAAGACACCTGTACAGGATAGGCATAAAAGAATCTGCAGCCCGTGATTGTGGAGCAGAAAGACAGACTCCGGAGCACATACTGCAGTACTGCCCTTACCTCTCCCAGCAAAGACTGTGGATCTGGCCCAGGGGATCCACATTGCGAGAGAAGCTATGGGGGACCGGTGGCGACCTTAAACGCACAATCCTATTTTTGACGCAGACGGGACTCAATGTGTAGCATGACTGATGGCGAAAGCAGAAGAAGAAGAAGTGATGTCACTACTGCCATGCCAGATGCATATCGCGAAGAAGACCACAATAACCACGACTCAGTACTCTTGTCCAGGCTGGTGGACGTAAGGGTTAGCTGGGAGCAGCCAGACATAAACATTTCGACAATGGCAGAGGACGTCAGACTAATCAACACAGAAAGGGCGTGATCAGTCGTTTTACTTTTCTAGAGCTATTCGAGAACGAACGAACGAAAGAACTGATGAACACACTTTTTTGGCAAAAGTTTATGAATTCGGGACGTAGGTCATCTAAAATTCTGCTCTTCGGGTCTCATTCCTGGCATACAGTTATTCCCTCATGTCTCATTTCATATGTAAGTTAATAGTAAACGGTTTCAACAGGGATATACATGTTAATTACAAGCTGTTTACTGTGCTCTAAGTTTACTTACATTACTAAAGTAAACGAAAACAATTACTCGTAGTACAGCATTAAATGTAATCCAATATTTCTGTAAATTTAACAGTCAGAATAATACAATAAACATCATTGACAACAACTAAATAATAATTTTAAATGCTGTAATGTGCTCGACTGGCGCCACAATTTAAAAGCAGTATAATTTTGTTAGCCAAACAAAATTAAATAATGTTAATAATAATAATGCTAGGTACTCATAGCAGAAAATACGGAATGCCTACAGAACCATCTAAATCAAATTAGTAACAAAGGGGAGGAATATAATATGAAAGTAAACACTACGAAGACAGAGACAATGGTGATAGAAAGACATAAAGACAATTTAGAAATTAAATTAAAAAAACAACACCCGGAGACAAACAGAGGAATTTAAGTATTTGGGAGCAATTTTTACATCTGACCGAAAACTGAACAGAGAAATTAGCTCCAGATGTGCCAAAGCTAATCAAGTAATGGGTCAGCTATCTCCCCTGTTGACACACAAGCTAAACTGAATCTTGTCAGAACTATGTTTTGGCCAACACTATGCTATCAATGCCAAACGTGGACACTTACATCCTCCAATGAACGTAAAATTGTGACAACAGAGATGAAATGCCTTAGAAGAGCTGCAGGAGTTTCAAGTAAAGACAGAATACGAAATCATGAAATCAGACGAATGCTAGGAATAAAGCCAGTCTTACAGGTCATCAAAGAACAAATGATGTGGTTTGGACACCTAACAAGAATGCCCTGGTACTATCCGCCACAGCCAGCCACACTAAAACGTTACAACGGGTATAGAGCAAGTGGAAGACCTCGGAAAAAATGGAGTGATGGCATTAAGAACAGCCTAACAGAAATGAACATCAGTCTTAATAGTGCTCTTGACAGAGCCCATCAACGAACATTACATCTCCCCCCGACACTTCGATGAAGTACAATGTGGAAGAGAAGAAGAAGAAGAAGAAGAAGAAGAAGAAGAAGAAAATAATAATAATAGATACAGGGGAAATAAACCGTGTACTTGGCAAGCTTTCATCTTAAGAAAATAATTTTTTTCCTTACAATATTACTGCATCAACAATGTTTTCTTTATATGGGACTACAAGGGCACAACTCTTTCAGCAAGTCTAGCATGCTGATAATGGCGTGCGTTTTGAAGTTTCAAAAACTTAATTAGTAACGGTTAATAAATAATATTTTACTTGGTCTTTGTAACCCGGCGGAAACAAATTAATAATTTAAGTTGGTAATAGTTGTCCCCGTTCGCATGCAAGTTTTTGGTTTTTTGAAGCCTTACCCTGGCTTCTGCCAGGAGCCCTGAATAAAGCCGGGCTGAAAGGAGTTTCTGGTACCTCTCCAAGGGTGATGCTCATCCACATGGTAGCACTTTGTGTCACCGGGTGTTAATCGCTTGTGTGATGTCCTAGTGGGGTACAACTACCTACCTACCTTTAAGTTATAAGTGCAAATGTAGCATGGCATGATTAAAATGTATCTCAACCTGAGACTATTTTCTTAGCTAATCATTAAAGAAAAAAAAACATTAGGAAGTTTTTTGCTTCTGGTCGTTCTTGACGAAGACATTATAAACTATTTAGTTTAAACCTGTTAACAGAGTAAAGAAAGATCAGGCACTAATAATTTACCATATGCCTAGTGATCAGTCAGCAATTTCTATCATTCTTTTTTCTGATCAAAATAACAATCATGTCATTGGTAAAATATTAATTACGTTGAAAAACAAACGTAAGCATTTTTTAAAAATCAGTCGTCAGTTTTGTCTTTTTACTTTAACCTATTTAGTACGAAGATATTGTTAATCTTTTTTCGCTTTGCCATCTTCAGAAGATCGTCTAATTCCTTGACACGATCAGTTAATTTTGAAACATCTTGTTTGAGATGTTCATGGTGATCATTTAGCTCTTTGAGAAGCTGATCTTCCTGCGCATTTACCAGCGTATGAACATATTGAATGTATTCTGATATTTCTGTCTTCACTTTAGAAATATTGTTATCTACGTTTCTCATGTATCGCTTTTTTGATTTCTCAAGTTTTAAAGCATCGTCTATTATGGGCTCAATTTGAATAATCTTCTTCTGCAATAAAGTTCGATAATCTTGTGCTGCTTTCTTCACTGGAAGCAGCTGACTAGGATGAGAGGCAGAAGCACAAAGATGGCAGACGGGTTTTGAACAGCCAACGCAGTACAGATCAACTTCCGTGTTTCTATGCTCTGGACAAGGATGAATAATGTCTGGACAATCGCTCGTTTGAAGTTCTTGTCTGGATGCGTAAATCTCACTCAATTGTTCAATGGTGAAATCTGTCGGGAACTGAGCAGTCCATTCAGAATGTGACTTACATTTGTTTGGAGGTTTGAGGAATGTTCTACAAGTGGGGCATCTGAACCCAACTGACCTCTCTGAAGTGTTTGCAGTGATGTGTTGTTTCAAACATTCCTCACAAAATCTGCAAGACATATACAACAATTTTTTCACTCAAAACAGTGTTGTCTCATAGTAAACATTTGATTACACATTAAACAATGAATTACTTAGGGGGATTTTTTTTTCGCAGTTGTTGTTGCTTTGTGTTTTTTGACTATTTATCATTTTTGTCAACAACCTTTTTTCTTCCATAGTACATATGGTTCGTGTTGCAGGCCAGTAACATATAAATCTACTAATAAACAGACCAAGCCCAACACCCGTGAGGCACACACAATATCTTTAATGTATAAAGATAAATAAACCTATCACAGTAAACATCAAGAACTGAACGTGCCCCTTTTCAGAAATGCTGGTTGTGCTGGCCTCACAAATCAAAAGTCACGCCTTCCCAATTTCTTGCATAAGCACTGGGCACAAACATACACCACTCTCGTACAGCGCTGTCAAAAACCGCTATCCCCGACACTAGGACTTTGAGGCGCGCACAAAGTGAATGGCCGAATGTGTGCGCGCAGACGTCAACGCAACAATCAATGCTTTACAGACTTAAAATATTGCTTAAACAAAATTTACGTGAACAGTTCTATCAAACACAATAAAAACACCGTACGAAACAAATTACAGCTTCACCCTAGCAACAACAACAACAAAAAAAAAACAACATTCCTAACGGTCACTACACTAGTCCATAACACGCTATGCTCACACAGTCTCCTATACGATGTCACTGTCGCCAAGTCCTGCAAAATTTCAACCTATCTTATTGGCCACAAATGTTGTCTTTTTACACCGTTCACGCCGGCTCTTGGCTTCCTGTAAATTTTCCCCTGCCTACAGATCAGTTATCTCGTGGTTCATGTCTCGGTCACCTCGTACAGACGCGAAAATTCAACATCATCATACTTTAACATCCCATAGCCGGCCAGTATTTTTAATTAATTGTGGTTTTTAAAAAAAGTATTTATAAATTGCATTAATTATTGTTTACAACATACTATTTTCTGAGTGACATATTGATAACTGCATTGCTACTAATTATTTATATTCACAGTGACACAACAACTTTCAGCAACAATTATATATTAGTGCATAAAATTCATTTGCTGCTAGAATCTAGTGCATTTACATATTCATTTAAGATATTTTACTTCATCAGTTAAATACAGTAATTATCTAAATCCTTTTTCGGTATCTGTCAAATCAAATTTCTTAAGTGTGCCAAATCCAAGTAACCTTTCCTAATCTTTAGTGACTAGAGAAATAAAAAAGCTTAGTTCTTTACTTTTCTGTTCCATCTTGCAATTTAAGACTGAAATTATTATCTATAAATAGATAATTTCTGTCATCTTACACAAGACAAATTACATTAACTTGTGTATGCAATTAAAGTAGCGGTAGTCAAGTAGACACTTTAGTTTACATTAAATCTTTTTAATTACCTAATTTACTAATTACATGTATTGATAGTTAAATATATTACAAGTGTGCGTATTTTGAGACCAAGGAATTGTAAAGTTATTTAAATAAAGGGTACAGAGAGAAAAGATGTCTCATCCTGAAGAAATCATTAAGCTTAAGAAGGAATAAAAGGTAGAGGGCCAGTGACTTAGAAAATGTTTTCACCATAAACAGAAATAATAGGATGAAAAAGATAAGACGATGCAAGATGAAGTGAGAGACGAGAGACGGGTATTTTGCCAACTTGAGCTTCAAATGAAAGAACAAGAAAGGATAATGAACAAGAAACAGATTGATCAAGAAAAGATCTTGAAATTCAGTGAATTATCGACCTGTTTTAGTCACTTAGGAATATGTTTTGAATCAATTATAGCGGTGATTTGTATTATCCGGTGTCTGACGAAGTTATTCAATATTGTAGCGTTATTGTGTGGGTAGGAATTTTTTTCACGTAGACTCTGTTAAAGCTGTTATTCAGAGTTGTGATGCATTGTTTGTGGTAATGGCATCTGCCAGCATACTTTCGGCCATTTACTTCGTGTGCGCCTTAGAGTACCCATTTAGGAGACACCAGGTTTGGACAGCGCTGTACGAAATTAGTGTCGGTTCGGGTCCATAGCTAATTCATGGAAATGGAAAAGCGTTACTAGTGAGTGTAAAGCTGGCAAGGCCTTCGTTTCGAATAAGGTGCACCTTCAGCTTTATTAGCTTACAGCAATAGGCTAATGCTATTTCTCTATTTTCCGACCTTGGAAGACAGAATACAAATTTCCCGAGATCGTGCCTACCTCACAGTCAAGGCGGACACACAACATCCAATACATAGTCAAATCAAGAAGATAAAAGGCAGCAGGTTAAACAGATGCAAATCGTGGATGGGTCAAGCCGAGGACATTTTTTTACAAGTATGTTCACTTGAGGACATAGAACCCGGCCAGGAGTGGGTGCAAGTGCTTTCAGAGTGCTTACATCTTTTTTTTCTTGTTTGCATTCAACTAGAGCCCGGCTGCTGTGGAAGCAGAAGTTCAAGCCTTGATTTTCAAAAACGCTATAGAGGGTGATGATGCCATTTACACAGATGGTTCTGTAATCCGCCGCGTTAGAAGCTCGTGGGCTTTCACGGCTCAGTTTGGAGGGAGAGTTGTGAAGGAAGATTCTGGAGGTTTTGCAGTAACTATAAGTAGTCTGACTATGGAGGTCATGGCTGTCACGATACGATCTCAGTGGTTCCAGAAGTTAGTACGTGTAATAAGTTCTTCTGGTTCTAAAGAGACAGGATTATATTTACTCTGTCCTTTACCCTAATATTACTTTAAACCAAATTGATTTAGATTGTTACCAGTCCTTCTCCGAGACCAAGCCACTGCGCTTTGTTTAAAATTACCTAACACTTCTTAATACAGCCCGCTGGTTCAGACTAGGGATGTTAGGTTGGATTCTCACGCCAGTGTCAGAATGTTATCTCCTAACACAGCCTGAGTGGGGCCCTTTTGAACAGGCAAATTGAGTGGACGCTAGACATTGTGGAGACGGGAGGTTGGAGTTTCGCAAGTCAGTGTAATTCTTGGCAGAACAGGTGTTTGGCAATTAGGAATGTTTAATCTTGGTCTAGTATGAAACACAATGGCTTCACTGAACGTCTTTTCACACCGGCTAGTTAGATTCGTTGTAAACTAGATTGGGTCACTTAAGAATGTTTGCTCTAGGGATGTCAGTCCAGAATTTAGTGACAGGCCACTTGTTAGCTAATTCGATCTGATAGTTACCTCAGAGGCGTGGCTTAAGTCATCGTCTTGAGGGTTGGGTAGAACTAAGCAAAGGGAGGAGTTTAATTTGGTCAATAGATAGTAAACTCCGAACCTTTGGAATTCCCGTCACATCGCAGCTAGCAAGCAACAAACACAGGTCGACGTAAAGGTACATTTTACGGTCGGATACTGGTTTGGCGATTGATGGAAAGTTCCCAGGTGAATATTCATTTTAATCTTGTATACATAGGTTAGGGAGTTAAGCTTAGTCTATACTACCTTTTCCTAATTTGTCTGCACATTCTGCTTGAAATAGTTCTTTGTGAGTATTCAGTATCTCAAGTTAGGGAACTGCTAAACTATTCCTATTTCTTGTATGTTTGTGTCACATGTTTTTCATTGTATGTTTTCATGTGTATAAAATATGATGTGAACAATGACATTTGCTATAATGAAATGTAATTATATTGTTTCCATAATCAGCCAAAATATGAGTTTGGACTGGGGGAAATGATGCCCAAATATGTGCAGGGATGCTGTTACGTTTTGTGTGCCCACCATGTGCTCACTTAAGGTGTTCACCTAAACAGGGGATTTATAACCCCAGGGGAAGAATGATGGGTGTACTGTATTTACTGTCACTGAAAGATAATATTCAGGACAGCATGCACATATAAAATGGTTGGAGTTTCAGCACATAACCTGCCCCACGTGTTGATGTAAAAACAATGATTGGAAGTCTGAGTGAAGACGGACACAGACTTAGAAAGTCAACTATCATGACATAGCTTGTGAGGGAAGGTAGGATATGTGACGCCCATGTAAGACAAAAGACCTTCAGACTAGACTGGAGAGAATGTGGAATATGAGGAATGATGGGATATATTTTATTATTATATGTTATATTAATTGATACATGTATTCTTAGTGTAAGTCAAGATACTACACGTATGTGTTTTGTTTCCATGATTACAGCGCCATGTGACGATCAGTCCATGAAGTAGACTACATTGTGTTAGACTCGGCCAGCTGGGAACGAGGTGGAGAACGAGGTGGAGACCGAGGTGGGGATGAAGTGGAGAATAAGCTGAAACAGGCAGAAAACAGGCAAAGAAGAGTTGGACAAGCTTGACAGTTCTTCACGGCTGTCAGAGGCTTATAAGTTGAGTTAACCCCTTTACGTTAACATATTATCATCATTATCATACCACTCTAAACCCCGGAGCTGTTTTCTCGCTGAAGCGTACCACTATCATTATTATAACTGTAGCCAGTCACTGTTAGTGTAGCTCAACAAACTGGAAAGTTCATATAATTTCATTGTAGTAAATAAAGCTGTATGTCAAGTTTTAAACTACATCGTTTGTTAAATTCCAAGTGTATTCAGCCTTACCTGTTTAATTAAACTGTTAGGATAGAATTACATTTGGTGGGAGCTCAAATAATATAATAATTCTTTAATTATTCATAATAACACCGGGAGAAGGTAGATGACGGAGGAATCATTTGCCCTGTCTAATAATTCATTAAGTATAATGCTATAGACATCTAAAATTCCTTTTCTTCTCTTGTGGGTACCAAGTGCAGCTAATGTTAATGTACTTAACGAGCCAATATGGCTGTTTTCTTGGATATCCAGGACTTTGTCTGAGAGCAACATAGCTCAGATTTTAGTTCGGTTTATCTGGTGGAGGGAATGTGTTGAGAGGAACATCCCTACTCAACATTATAAACATTTTATCCACCGCGTCACGTCACAATGGCTGTGACTAAAGCAGTAACATGGCTAGAGACACAGACTTTTACTGGAGCATGCTTTCTCGGTGACTCGATGAGTATGCTCAGGAAAATAGAGTCTGCAACCACGGTCAGACTTCAATAACAACATGTTAACGGGGAGTCGCCAAACAAGAACACTACTCGGGAAGCTGAAGAAAAAAAAATAAACCAACACAGAACTGGTGTCGTTAGCTGCGGGATTTACTGAGGAGGGGATCCGAGCACTTATGGACTGAGTGATTAGACGTGCAATGAGGATAATCTATCGACTAACTAACTAGCTAATGCTCTTTGTACATAAAAGATTGTGTGTTTGCCCCATATATGTTCGGCTTGGTTTGTCTGTAAGGAAGAATTACATGTAAGCGGCGTGCAATACGAGCGATATTTAATCCCCTAGAAAAGAAGTCATTGACAGGTTAAACGAGGATCTGTTACTGTAGGATTTGAACCCAATGTCTTCTTCTTCTTCTTCTTTACGCTCTGTTTTACTGCTTCGGTTGTTGAGGGAGTTATATTGTTTCGTGCTCTTCTAGCTTCTTTGTCCACATTCCCATCGTCGTGCTGCAGAGTTTCTCTGATGTTATCTTCCTCTTGTGTTCTTGGTCTACCTCTTGCTCTACGTCCCAGTCCTCTTTTGGTAGATAATTGTATGGTATAGCGTCAGATGGCATTCTTTCCAAGCGGGCAAACCATTCGATTCGCTGTCTTTGAATGTAATTTAAAACTGGCACTGTGCCGACTTTGTTTCTTATTACCTCATTCCTGGTTTTATCTCTTCTGGTCACTGATTGGGATTGCTTTATGCTGTAAGAGGGGAGCTATCTGTCCCAATACTAGACCTGCTTTACTGCATCGGATGTTAGTTTTTTTCGACCTATTTACCATCTTTAGTTAATGTAGTTCTAAGATAGTTACACTCAGATGCCTGCTTAATATATGTATCCTCTAATACTATGTTTGAATTCTGCATCTTTCTTCCTATTGACATTGAACCCAGTGTGCTTTATTTAAAATAGGTTTCTTACATATCATATAAACACATTGTGTTGTGTAGGTTTTAAAGTTATAGTTATAGGATTGACATTTAGAACAGTAACATGATTCGTCTATGAATATGTTTGTTATATGCACAAAGATAGTCATCATCACCATCAGGTGCCTTGCCGACTGGCGTGGGCGATCATGCCTCTCCACAATCTGCGATCTTCTGCAGCATTATCAGTTTGTGTGCCGACACACCTCCTTGCCATGCAACAAGACTGTCAGTAATCTTCTATCGTTGTCTTCCTCTATCCCTCCTTCCACTGATTTTTCCAGTGGTCACAACATGTTCTATTTTCCCTCTTCTCATAACATAGCGGAAAAATGAAAAATGAAACAAAGTACTTGGATGATAATGCATCTTTTTCCCAAATGTTTGATCTAGCTATCGAGGTGATTTCCTAATTTGCGATGGCGTTGCTGGGGTGGCTCCCTTTATTGAAGAGAACACGATCAAAGTCATCTCCTAAAAGTTTACAGATATATCGAGATTACATGTCTGTTTTAAGTGCTATTCTGTAATCGTTTGTGTGCATCGTCTTACGTTTGCTGTGAGACTGATTGATATTTGCGGTAATAACTGATTGTGTTTGGATTGTGCTACGTCTGTACGAGTAGAAGTCGGTAGAAGACGTTGACCTTGACGCTGAGACAAAGTGTGCCTGCGTTTCAAAGTGTGTGTGACTCCAAATGAGAAAGGAACCACAAATATTTAACTGAAGCCCTTCGACCACAGATCGCCTACCATCTTGATCATTAAGTGTAAAGAGGGCTGCTATGTTCCCAAGGCTGGGAAACTAATAAACTGTGCATTGATTGTGGTTATGTATATAGGCCTTGTTCTCCTGTTCTCAGTGTTCCACAAGGTCTTTTGTAGAACTTTTGCGCTGTACATCATCTATTGTTTTCATCCATCCTCCTCCATCATTGCCATTTTTTTCATGGGCGATTGGCCGGGCTAAAAGTGTCTTGTTCTGGCATGGCTTAAAGTGTGTTGTTCTGGCAGGGCTAAAAGTGTGTTGTTCTGGCAGGGCTAAAAGTGTGTTGTTCTGGCATGGCTAAAAGTGTGTTGTTCTTAGTAATATTAGTGCTAGGATAGCATACTTTTTCGTTCAGAGGTACCAAGATTCTTAGCTGGATTTTAACTTATTTTAATTTTGGGATAAGTGTATATGTATATGTATATATATATATATATATATATATATATATATATATATATATATATATATATATATATATATAACAAGCTTGTGACCTTTTGTGGGTGATTTGTCCTAGTTATTTACGTGTATCCTAACTCGTAATTAAATGTTATCTTAATAGCTCGTTATTGTTCGTTCAACTGCGTCATCTTTACTTCTCATTGGTGTTTATGTTTAGGAATTTTTTTTCTGTGTTGTAATGCCAGTGACGTAATATTAGCTGTTCAACTTGTGTGTGTGTGTGTGTGTGTGTGTGTGTGTGAGAGAGAGAGAGACAGAGAGAGAGAGAGAGAGAGAGAGAGAGAGAGAGAGAGTATACACACATCAATTATCACCATCAAATAAACGTGTTAGAGAGTAGATTCAGAAATTCTAGTCCAATTTTTTTTTTTTTTTTTTTTGGTGTGATTACGATCTAAAGTGTTTCACAATTGCCATAATATTGCCGTTTCCAGCTGATCTATAATATTATTGTGTGTGTTTTCTTTTTTTTCAATAAAATAATTGTTAATTTTGTCGTTGCTGTTTGTAATTTGTTGTAGCTCTTGTAAGGCGAGTATTTTATTGTAGTTCGCGTGCATTTTCGTCGTGGTTACAGCCCTTTTTTTCCGTAGTTCTACGTATAATTTCCTCCGCCATTCTTTTTTTTTCGTGTAGTTCGCTTGTAATTTATTCCTTTGACAGAATGGTCACTGAGTTGTAATTCTCACATTACTGCAAGATGTCTAGTCCTGCTGTTTTCATCGAGATGGCTAGACAGAATGGTTTGACTGGTGACAAGGTACAGGAATGGGCTGATAAGAAATACTCTGATCATCAAGAAAGACATGGTCGAGCAGATGAGACAGAGTTATAAAAGCTCAACATAAAAAAAGTGGCACATAATAAAACCAGAGAGATCGAGGCGTTTACTTGAATTATCTGCACAAGCCGCATTAAAGCAGCAAGGATTTGATCTAGCAGCTCTAGCTGAAAGAGACCGAGTACAAATACTGATTAAGGAAAACAAATTAGAGCACAATCTTTACAGACAGGAAAATAATCAGTTAATCCGAGATTCGGAAAAAGAAAATAAGTATGGATTCAAGGGCTAAAGAATTGGAAGCTGACAGAAAGGTTGAAATGCAGATAAGCAAAGCACAACTGAAAGCAGCTGAGCCATCGTTTGAGAAATTTTAGTGTCTAGTAAAAATATTCACTCAAGGTGAATCAATTTCTGCATGAGCTCAAATTTTTAAGTACATGGCCAAACATTTTGATTTTCCACGTACAGAATGGTCACTCGTTTAAAAAAAAAATATCTAGGGGGTGAACCGTTTAAATTGCTAGAGACTATGACTGTTGATAAACTAGATGATAATGATTTTGTAAATGCTAGAATCCTACATGTTTCTTTAGATAAGGAATCTTATATAAATGCATTCAAAATCTTGTCATCAAAACCTGAGCAAACCTTAATAGATTGATTGTCTGAAGTTGAGACAACGTTTATAAGTGGATGTCATGTGCTAAAATTGGGAAATCATTTGACTTTTTATTATCTACTCATTGGAGATAAAGTCGTATGAAGGGTACCTAGTAGCATGATTACATTTGTTGGTACATTTAACAAAACATGGTGAAATTGTGAAACATGGACCGTAACAGCTGAACTAAAAAAAAAAAAAAAAAACCAGATTTAAAAAGGAGAAAAATTGTGCTATGTCATATAGAAAGAGCATATCACAAATGACGAGGCTCGCCGTAAAATTACCAGCACATTGGCAACTACGAACCTCTTTTAAATTCAGTGAAAAGAGACGCAAAACTGCGTCATGTTATTAGATCTCAAAATACAATATTACAGGGCTCAGCAGAGAAGAGGATGCAGATCAAGAAAGACCTTGATACAGAACTTGAATGACTGGACACGTCTTAGGCATACAAGCAAGAAGTCCATCGCAGCTGACTGTCAAAGTTAAAGGGAGCTGATAAGACAGTCAACAGCAACTGGTGACCCAACGACACGCAGTATTACAGAACGATGGCGAAGACGATGACATTAGTATACATGAATTGTGAGTACATGAGGATTCAAAAATGTGCGATTCTTGAACAGATTGTTGTCATTTAGTGAGAACCTTTTTCTATGGACTCGAAAATTCAAAGCAACATTTGTTTTTATTACCACTCACGCATGGGTGAGTTAGTAAATGCCAGAAGTTTTTTTAACTCCATGCTTTCTGGACACTGCATCCTCAGGAGCTACCAACTGCCAGTTTTTGTTCGTCTCTTCTTCATCTCACATCTTCTCGATGATGATGATGGTGATGATAATTACAATAGTAGTGAAAAACAAATTAACAAACGAAAAACGAAAAAAAGAAGGAAAAGAAGAAATTAAGATGTTGAAGAGGAACAAATATAGTTGCATTACTTGTATCATTAACATAACGGATTATTCTGTATTCAGTCAAACAGCAGAGATGAACAATTTTTACTCACCGATGCTGACAGGGAAGCACTTTTGGCTTCTTAAAGGTTTCCAAACAGATGCAACAGGACAGCAATGTTTGTTCCGTTCTACGGCTATCCATTTTATAAGACTTGTGTTTTAACTCTGGAGAGACTTGACATTCAGTCACAGAAGAGAAATGTGAGGAATCTTTGCACGAACTGTAAAAAAAAGAAAATGTGTATAATTACACAAAAAACACACACATATCTACGACTATCAACGTTAATACGTTAGCATGCCAACTGAGTTGAGTTGTTTTGCGTCAAAAAATAACAAAAGAGCACTCGAGACATTCCTATAGGCGCTCCATCCTTAGCTTCAACAGCCGGCGCAAAGTTCTAATACTAATGGTACCGGTTGTAATCTGGTTATATGTCCGTCTTGCTTTTTCTCTGAATGTAGTGAGCTGGCCTGACCCTCTGGTTTTACCCAGGTGCCCCATTCTCTCCAGACCATAATAATCTAAATGCTTTCTTGTAAGTATTTTAGCTGTATATCTGGTATTATTTGAATGCTAAAAAAAAAAATAATAATAATAATAATAATTCAGATGGGTGAATACATGGCGTAAATACATTGCATGTACTTTATGGGCCACCTGGAATACGAGGTCAGCTTATCATACCCTAGCAAGTTTCCGGGGGTGTATAGGAGATACATAGATGATGGCGTTGGTATCACTGAAATGTCCATGGCTGAGCTTGAACAATTTATTACTTACATCAACAATTTCAATCCCGCTATCAAATTCACCTCACTGATCTCCACCACTTTACGTTTCTGCATACAATGCGATAGTTGCTGTTGCCTAAGTCGCTTTCAAGCATTAACAAAGTTGTCAGTGACAATTTACAAGTTTAGTTGCATAAAACGTTTTTAAATGTTTACTATTCTGTAGTACATTATGTGAAGTAAAATGTCAGCGTACATTTGACATTATAAATGTTTTTTTTTTTAAAGATTTATTTTATACACTATTCGAAAGTAGAAAAATGGGCCTCAGTTTGAATAGCGGAAAGACAGAAGTAATGGTGGTATCGAAGAAAATAATTATTCCTAAATGTGTAATAAAAGTTAATGGTGTTATTTTGGGACAAGTACATAAATTTAGGTATCTGGGCAGATGGATAACATCAGATGGAAGATGCATAACTTAGATAAGAAACAGAATATGACAGGCAGAAACTGCATTTTATAAAATGAAGAAGATCTTATGCAATATATCTTTGTCATTGAAAGTTACAAAAAGAATGTCTTGCTTGCTACATACATCCAGTTTTAAGGCAGGCAAAACAAAATCTTGAGGCCTCAGAGATGTGGTTTTACAGAACAATGCATAAAATACCTTAGACAGCCAAAACCCGAAGAAAACTAATCACAGACATCAGAAGGAGACAGTCATCATTTTTTGGCCATGTTATAAGAAGAGGGAAAATGGAACATGTGGTGACCACTGGAAAGATATGTGGAAGGAGGGACATAAGAAGATTCTTGACAGTCTTGTTGCATGGCATGGAGGTGTGTCAGCACACGAACTAATACAAGCTGCAGGAGATCGCAAATTGTGGCGAGGCATAATTGCCCATGCCAGTCGGCAAAGCACCTGATGACGATAATTCACTATTCCTATTCGTATTCGGCTGAATAGTTGGTCCAGCTATTCGTATTCAGCCGAATAGTGAAAATCACTATTCGGTACAGCCCTAATATATATATATATATATATATATATATATATATATATATATATATATATATATATATATATATATATATATATATATATATACATATACACCTTCACACATTCACACCATCATACATGCATGCATTCATACATACGTACATTCATTTATACATATACAGATATAACTAAACTTGTAAATTGTCACTGACAGCTTAGATAATCCAAGAAAGCGGCATTAGCTTTCAAAACTTCGTTCCATGTTGTCAGCATTAAGGCAGCTTCTTGTCTCACTGAAGGTATTTCCAGCTGTACCAAACAGACGTTGACTTGGTACGCTCGTAGGTGGTGCACAAAGATAAGGCTTGACAGTATGAACCAAGGTGGGATATCTTGACATGTTTATTTTCCGCCAGTCCAGAAACGGGTGTAAGGTAACCACTATTCGAATTCGGCCCGACCGCAACTATTCGGTCGAATACCGAAAAGTTATTAGGTCCACTATTCGGCCACAAAGTGAATACGAAGCGAATATACGGTACAGCCCTACTCATATGTACGATATGCATACATACATACGTATCCTCGACTGGGCTACGGAGTTCGTGCACTGCTCTGAGAATCTTCCTACTCAGGCTTGATGATGGAAATGAAAAGAATGGCCATCAACATATTAGGAATTAGTGAAATGCCATGACCAGGAGCAGGGAAATAGTATTCAGATCAGCACATAATTATTTAGTCCACTGGGAAGGAATATAGCAAAGGAGTTGGTATTATTTTGGATCCGAAGAATTGGAAAACTGTGAAAGGATTTTGTACAATATCAGATAAAGTACTATTAGTAAAACTTCACGGCAGACCGTTTGACATAAACTTAGTACAGATTTATGCCCCAACAGCAGATAGTTCAGAGGAAGATATTAACGCATTTTATGACGAGTTAGACATGGCTGCTGATCAATGCAAAAAGTCTTAAGTAACAATGGTGCTTGGGGATATTTATGCGAAAACAGGAAATGAAATAGTGTTCGGAATAATGGGTGGCTATGGCCTAGGAGAAAAGAATGTAAGAGGTGACAGGTTTTAAGCATGTGGTGAGTCGCCCATGAATGAAGATCTTAGTAAGATTAACGAATTACTCTTTGCAGATGACCAGGCCTTGATAGCAGATACAGCCATGAAATTGCAACAACATCTAACATCCACGAATGAAGAATGTAAAACAAATAATATGAGAATCAATACTGAAAAGACAGAAGTAATGTCAATAGGAAAAAAGGAGACAGTTCTAAACATAGCAATAGAATACAAAGGCATTAAACGGGCATCTGAGTTTAAATATCTGGGAACTACATTTACCGAAGATGGGAAATTGGATAAAGAAATTAACATTAGATGCAGTAAAGCAAACCAAGTATTGGGACAGCTAGCACCCCTCTTACAGCATAAGACAATCCTAATCAGCACAAAGAGACATCTTATTCAAAGCATATTTATTCCAACTCTGTGCTACTAGTGCCAGACATGGTCACTCACAACAAACCATAAAAGAAAATTAGTAACCACGGAAATGAGATGTCTGAGAAGGGCTGTAGGAGTGACCATAAGATATAAGATCAGGAATGAGATCATAAGAGAAAAAGTCGGCACAGAAGCAATTCTGGATTACATACAAAGACAGCAAGTGAAATGGTTTGCCCACTTAGAGAGAATGCCTTGTGACACCATACCATACAAAGCATACATGGAAAGAGAAGAAGGACTTAGAGCACGGGGTAGACCAAGAACAAGATGGAAGGATAACATCAGAGAAACTCTACAACAGCACGATGTGCCTATGGTCGAGGCAGCCAGAAGAGCTAGAAACAGAACCTTATATCTCCCTCGACACCCACAGCGGTAAAAGAGGAAGTGAAGAAGTGAAGAAGAAGAAGAAGAAGGTGAGTCGCACAGTATGATAATAGGTAACACCTGGTTTTAAACACCATACTCGAAGATTGTGGACATGGAAAAGTCCTGGTGATAATTTCCGCAATCAGATTGATTATATTTTGATTTCAAGAAGATTCCGGAGCAGCTTAGTTTTAGCAAAGACTACATGAGGAGCAGACCGCTTTAGTGACCGTGTTCCAGTTATAAAACTAAAGAATTTTAAGAAAACACCACAGAATGCAATAATAATACACGCATTACAACAGCCTAAACACATTTAAGTCAGGTTCAAAATATAAAATATCGGTGCTAATTTCAGCGTTCTTTAATTAATGTGTTAGTTATTTACAGTGAAACAGTAATACTATCAATGTAAACATTTAAAGAGTGCTTGTACAAATAACTAAATAGTGCAAAAACAATGAGCAGTTTGAACCTTGTCCTTCCTTGTGTGCAGTAACTGAGCACTTATAGCAGTGCAGAATCCATGTGAACTAATAAAAATATAGCATACCTTTAGACATAGCTAAACAAAAATGATTGACCGAAGAAATTTTAAAGTTAATAGGTGACACAAAGCAGTGTATGAATGACATGGATGAATATGACAAGATAAATAAAGAAATACGTCATCAGTGTATGTAGGCAAAATAAGAGTGGCTAAATGAACAATGCAATAACATTTAACACAGTCCTGTTAAAGATGCAAAAAGTGTGCATAAACAAATTAACGATCTAACTGAAAGAAAGATACCAGGGAACTCAGGATGTCTAAAAAAAAAAAAAAAAAGCAGGAGATATCTCAATGGAGAAAGTTGACAAAATAACTAGATCGAATGAATAAATAGGAGAGTTATATGATGGAAAGAGAGCAGAATTACCTGAAGAAAGAAATTTAGAAGGTTAGTCTATACTAAAGAAAGAATTTGGCGATGCTATGAGACATATGAAGGAAATGAAGAAAAGAAAGTCACAATAGAAAGATCAATGGACATACCGAAGGACGTATATTTGTGCTTTATAGATTATACTAAAGCATTTGACAAAGTTAAACATGAAGGAATGATGACAATGTTGGAAGACATCAATGTAGACGGTAAACATCTCAGAATAATAAAAAAACATTTATTCGAACCAAGAAGCAGCAATTAAAGAAGAAATCAGATTGGGTACTTTTAAATAGATAAAGCAAGGAGTAAGACAAAGATGTGTCATATCCCCATACCTTTTCTCTCTATATAGTGAAATAATTTTGAGGAAAATTAAAGAGAGTAAGAGTTGGAGGATACAGTATAAACAATTTGCGTTATGCAGACGATACAGTTTTGATAGCTGAAAATGCAACTGATTTACAACAACTGCTGGATATTATGGGGATTGAGAGTACTAAGAAAGGACTTTCATCGAATATTAAGAAAACAGAAGTAATGGTTACTTAAAACAAGAAGATAATTCCACGTTGTGATATCTCAAATGAAGGGAAAAGACTTAACTAAGTCAATAAATTCAAATATCTGGGAACTATGATATCTTCAGATGGAAAATGTGTGACAGAGAATAAAAGCAGAATAGGTCAGGAGAAAGCTTCATTTCAGAAAATGAAAAATATCTTGTGCAATAAATCGCTCTCATATAAATAACTTTTTTGAAAATGAGACATTGGAGAAGATCGTGACAACTGGAAAGATCAGTGGAAAAAGGGGTAGAGGCAGACCAAAAGAGATGATGCTGGATGGGCTTAAATGGTTGGCATGAAGGGATATTATCAAGAGAGTTCTTCCAGGCAACCAGGGATCGTGATCTGTGGAGACGCATGAGCGCCTACGCCAGTTGGCAGGGCACATAATGATGATGATGACATTTGGACATTATATTTTCAGTGCTATTAACAGTCCCGCAGACCAAGGGAAACCCTTCATTAGAAAAAGGCTATCAAGTGAGTCAATGCAACAACAGAGTGAACTAGCAACAGGAACTGAAAATGAAGAATAGAATCAACTATTAAATAAATACTAATAATTATAATTTCTGAATCATTATTTACTTTCTTATATATTATTGTTTTCATTATTACTAGTAAATCATTTAGTCGATATGAGAAGCCACATACCAAGTAAAAAAAATTTTAGTTATCAAATCACTCAAAAAAATTGTGTATTGTCATATTGCACTAGAGTTGTGACGATCATCATTATTATGAAGTGCTATAATTATTCATACTTACATAGTACTACTAAAATATTACTTTAATCACTATCATCGAGTGCCTGAATTAATTAAAAGCAACATTTCCATTATTTTCCTTATCATAGTATCACTTTTTATTTATTTCTTTATCACAGTATCACTAACAATCATTATCAGGTGTCTGGGAAATATTTTTTAAAACAGTATAAAAAAAATTTTCTGTTGTGATTGATATTAGCTACAACTCATAATCATTATCGAGAGCAATCGATGTCATAAAAAGTACATCTGTTACATTAGGAGTTATTATATTAGGAACATTTTACCCAGTTTACTTATTGATAAACATGTATTCATAATTAGTTCTTTCCATTGAATATTTAGTAAAAAAATAGTAATTAATTACTTTTTTTTATTCACTAAATTATTTAACGAAAATTTAATAGCAATATTTGTTATCAGTGCAATCATTAGTGAACATCGCATAATGTTTTATTATTACTATTTTTTTAAATTATTATTAACAACTAGTATTATCTACATTTGTCAGTTTACTGAAGACTGGTTTACACTATCCTACAAACCTGTGTGTTGCAATTTAATTGTTCCGTTCACATTGTAACTGATTTAGTCATTGAAATCTGTTGTGGCGGGCACACCAGGCACAATCAAAAATATAATTGACAGCAATTTAATTCATACAAAAAGCGAATCTTCAACGTGAACATTCAATCATTAACATTTGCTACAGATTTAAAATCATTTATACCACAATTATATTTAATCAATTTGAAATTAATTAGATACCTTTTTTAGGGTTATACATTATTTTTAGTAAATAATTGAATTATTTTAATTTAAAATACTTTTATACTATATAATCAATCATTGAAAAAAAAATCTGTTTGTTTGTTCATTGATGACCTAATTGTAAATTTTTTTTGCTGAAAATGTTTGACATTTAACGATTCATTTCATTACGTCTTTTTTTCCGGTAACGGACTATTGATTTTAAACTGAATCAGAATCAGAATACTGATGATCACCTATATTTTTTTTAAAAATGTGTATTCATGTTATTATCATTTAAATACTATCTAATTACACTTATTTATTACGCAATCATTATAACAACAAAAAGCTGACTGTCTTTATTCTGAATACTAATTTTGAATCACATTATTTTGATAAAATATTTTCATTGAATCTTAAACTTTGTAATCAGCTTTTGTTTTGCTTAGAGTGATTATTGTACAACACTTATATATCAACTTCACTGAGTATTTATAACAGACACATCATGCAGTTTTGACATTATTGTGTACATATCCTGACTCAGAACATACAAGTATACTCTTTTAAAATATGTTTGATAATTTACTACACAGAATTCAGTTTCTACTACAATCTACTTCATCTAGATTTTCTTGACAAAACAAACACCCGCTAATAAACACTACAACTATTCCAGGTCTATCTGTCAATCCTACTACTAAAGTTTACCAAACTTAATCACCCTGATACAACTGAACTAATACATTACTGTTGAACTAGTATATCCTTCCTCTTAGACTAGAAATGTGTATATTAAAAAGAAGCACATTTTTGGTAATCTTGTTTCAGTTGTATTCCTTCTTGTTAAACTTAACTTACTTTCGTTTTCATTTTTCAAAGTATACTGTTGATAGCCACATATACATTTTGGTTGCTGATTTATCATTTATTTAAGTTAATAATTTATTGTACTAAACTTAAATTTGTATTTAACAGTCTGTTACTAATTTTAGCTTGCTAAGTACATCCAGTCTTAACATATGGTTGTGAATCATGGACTATCGGTAGTTAGGCCAAACAATTTCTTGAGGCCTCGGAGATGTGGTTTTACAGAAGAATGCCTAATATACATTGAACAACCAAAAAGAGCAACCACGAGGTTTTGATAGAGGCTGGAGCCCGAAGACAACTTGTCACAGACATCAAAATGAGACAGTCATAATTTTTCGGCCATGTTATGAAAAGAGGGAAAATGGAACATGTTTTGACCATTGCAAAGATCTGTGGAAGAAGGGATAGAGGACGACACCGAGAGACGATTCTTGGCAGTCTTGATGCGTGGTATGGAGGTGTGTCAGCACACGAACTAGTAAATGCTGCAGGAGATCACAGATCATGGAGGGACATGATCGCGTAAGCCAGTCGGCAAGACACCTAATGATGATATTGACAATGTAGTTTCCTATACTGAGGGTGTAAATTTTTTTACAGTTTAGCCTCTTTTCATAAACTGACAACTATCCTCACGAAAAGAAACCCTAATTAACATTCGCTGGGTCTGTTTATAAATTAAATGTGGCTCGGTTTCTGCACAATCATCGTTGGTTGCTTACTTTGTTCAGTTGTTACTTTTTAAAAAAAAAGTAATTATGTCAGAAGAACATGTCATGTGTGTTTGTATGAGTGTGATGTATACACATATATTGTGTATGTGTGTACGTGTGTTGGATTCAGCAAACCCATGTGGTAGATTTCGACAATAGTATAAAGACCTAATAATTCAGTAAGCAATGATGAAGTACTGAAAAAAAATTAGCTAGTTGGGAGAAAAAAAAAAAAAGGCCCGCAAACAGTCAGGTATGCTGGGATTGAGCCGGCCTGTAGAAGAGTTACTAATTTATTATAAGTCCGTCAAGATTAAACATTTAGTTTTTTTACACACTTTAAAAACACACGCACTCACACTCAGACACACGCGCACACTCATATGTAGATAACAGTTTTCTGTAATAATATTACCTAAATATATTATCTTGCAAATTTATAATTTAGTATGTGACTCTATATCTGCATTCACTCCTCACAGGACTATACTATATATATATTTTTTATATCAACTTACAGAGACACCACACCAGTACACTCGCCAAGTCAGATACTATTCTCCGGAAAACTGATTACACAGACATTGTCTTGGCCAGAATGACATTAAACGCCCATGTATTGACTTCAAATAGCTTTGCAGGACACAGCGCAAGGCTGAAAGATCTTTCATACAACGCAGTGCGTTTCAAAAACTCCCTGATGCATTCAGATTCATTCATGCGTTAACTTAACATGGGAGCCGCGTTAGCGCAGCCGATAGGAGGCTCGCTTTCAAATCCAGCTGCGAATTGCTGCAGCCACGGTCGGTGTTCAAAACCGGGCGGTTCCCGGGGTTCACCCAGCCTCTAGGAAATGGGTACCAGAGTGACACTCTGGGGTGAATGGAGGAACGTCGCTGTAGCTACTGAGTTACGTGCGGACGGCGACAAAGTTGGACAGTTTCTTATCAGCTGTCCGTACTAGTGGCAGAGCACTTATGGGTTATAACCGTGTGCAATGACGCTGGTTCACATCTTCAGACTTTGCCTTTACCTTTTCCTCTACTTAACATGGTCGTCTATCAAGTTATGTATGCAATCGCCATTCGCGATATATATATATATATATATATATATATATATATATATATATATATATATATATATATATATATATATATATATATATATTTATACACTGCAATGTGCTCTGCTAGTGGTTTGTTTCTACACGCCACATTGCTGTAGTGACGAACACTTAGTTGCTATGACACACCAGAAACGAATGTTCAGTTATAGACCTTTATTCCCTGAATCAAACATGTCACTAACAGCGCATTCTTTCGTCCTCGTGGTCGTTATGCCTGGCTGATTTCTGACGGCCTGGCCAATTGTCTCGCACACTGCTTTGATCCATCCGTATCTCTCGAATCACACATCCGTCTCCTACTAAAGCCTTGTACCTGGCATTTGTATATGTTGAAACTGGCAATCAGGAAACATTCATATCCTCTCTCGAACAATTATGCGTGTTCACAATTTCTCCATTATCTACAGGTGTTCTCTCACATACGACCTCTCGCAACCAGGTCCGAACTTCAACTGTCTTACTACCGTCTCCCTGTTCACGTCTTCCGTTCCAGTCTCACGATTTTCTTGTATCCCTTATTCGCTCACCATGGGATACCGTAGACCCACTTATCTCGTTCTTCTCTTGTATCACCGGTCCTCTGACCTTCTCCTCCCCATCGGGAACTCTCTGAGATTTCCCGGGGAATTCACACCATTACATACACAGACTCTCTCTCTCTCTCTCTCTCTCTCTCTCTCTCTCTCTCTCTCTCTCTCACACACACACACACACACACACATACAGATAGTTCTGTGATTTGTCAGAACTGAAGTGCGTGGGCTTTCACGGCCAATGAAAACTGATGAAGATGTCATCAAAAAAAAAAAAAAAAGCCAGTGGAGCTTTTGTGTCCACAACTAACAGTATTAAAGTAGAGGTCATGACTGTGACAAAGACCTTAGGAAAGCTGAACACTCAGGAAGTCACTAATGCATGCTTTCTCAACCAGTCAATGAGCATGCTGAGGATGAACATGTGCGGAAACAGTGGGTGCATCTGATACAGCACGCAGTGTTACGAACAATCACCTTCCTTTTTGTCAAAGGTCATGTTGGTGTAAAAGCCAATAAGGGAGCCTACGGACTGGCTGTCAGCATGAATGTCATAAATGGGCCATATATAGACAGGAGAGACATCGTCAACGCTCAACGAGAGACTAAACGCTGTAAGGCTTTTAGTTTCGTGGACAATTATTTTTGACTGAATAGACTGCATACCCAGGGTGTACCAATTAGAAAAGCGAGAAAAGAAAACCATGTAGGAGCCACCCGTCGTTACATCAACTAGAGCTGATAGCCTAAAACACTTGGAGAAATACTCAGGAGGAGATAGAGCACTTATGGTCATGTCTGATGTGCGATGAAGATGATGTTTAAACGAACAATAAAGAATGCATACTGAGACTCGAATCTCTTTCACGGTTTGACTCTCATACTACTATCAGAATGATTAAACAAATATTAAAAGAAAAAAACTGTCCACGCAAAAATCAAATCCTAGTATTCTTGGATCATGACACTATTAAACAACTCACTAAATTTTAAGCTACAAAACGCGTTTTAGCTCAGCTGAGCTGAGAACTGACATCGGGACATTACCTTGTTATATTATCACAACCGACTTTATTACACATTGAGCATTTCTCTGCGTGCACAGTCCTTTGATGCAGCAGCCACACCATGGTACCTCTGCTGTCTGTTCTTATGAGTATTCGGTTAAAATGCTTCATATTTTGACCTTAAAGACCTTTGTTCTTTGCCAGCTTCACTCCATTTATGCAATTGTGTAAACATCAGTTATTACTAACTGCCAGTCTAGTCGGTACAATGCCGACAATATCTCCCCTATCAAACATCTTTCTCCATGCAGTGATGCAATGCTTGCCAGCTGGTCTGTTCGTTCAAAACCTTTTACTCTAATTAGCCCAGGTGTGTGAATGCGAGGTAGCGTAAGCGTGACTTTCGAATGCTGTCTACAGATGCATCCATGATCATACTTGACTAGCTGCTTAGTATGCTCCACTAGCCAATTTTTTTTTTCCAACCTGCGTGCTGAGTATGCTTATGTTGACCTGGACGTGCGTTTGACAGACCTGTCTGTATAGATGATATCTATTGGACGTGAATGTTCATCTATCAGTGCTCTTATCTCAGTGTCTATTGCGACATCGTTCTTGTTTCTGCAATACTTTCCCAGTGTCGTTCATACAATTCTTTTCGGTGTCTAGGCTTGCCCAGATGTTATTTTTGCAGCTAAAAATGAGTTTTATAGTCACATTTGTAATCATTAAAATCTTTCTAGCTAGAAGATGAAATAAGTGTTGTGCAAGATCGGATGCTGTCGTCACCTTTAGTGTAGTCAGACCATTCCTGACTGACCAAATTTTTATGAGAGTCATATGTCGAAGGTCATGCAGAAATATTACATTGTGTCCGTTCTTTCGATGTCAATACCGCACAGCTTACATATGGCATGTACCATGTATTAAAACCGTGACATTATATTTGTGAACGATTAACTCGTTCCGAAACGACATTAACATCTAATTTATCCTTTTTCAATTGACCGTGTTGAAGAGAACCAGCCAGTCTATTTGCCTGTTTGTTTTAAAAAATACTTTCACGACCTCGAGAAAAAAACCAAAGAACGCTAACTACCGGGATCTGTGAAAATATGCTTGTCACTTTGTGCGGAGAACATCTTTCTCAGAATTCTTTGTGAGTCATTTACCAATTTCTTTACATGTGTGTGTGTGTGTGTGTGTGTGTGTGTGTGTGTGTGTGTGTGTGTGTGTAGCTGCTTCTCCAACCAGTGAAAAAGCTGCCTAAACCTCTTTCTCAAACTAGGCGTTGTGACATTATATGACAAGCGTTGCTGCCCTAAGAGTTGATTTTTGTTTCTCTGTTGCATACATTGGGGTAAATGTTAAAAAGGAGCAGTCAAGGTTTAGCCCTTTGCAGATGCGAAGGTCATGGGTTTAAGTCCTGACGCAACCAGACTTGTTTTCCTGCTAAAAATGACACTATCTCACAGGTCTACCTTATCTCAAAAGGGTGCCAGGTAAAAACCCTGGGAAGCAAAGGTGGTGTTCGTAATGCTGATTACACTACTAACGAAATGCTAATTGTGTATAATATAGAGGTCTAGCCCTATATGCCCAGTACACCTGAAAGCGTGAAAAAGGGACCTTATTTAATATTGACTGTAAAGGGGAAAAAAAGGCGGCGGGGGGCATATTAAATTGAAGAAATTCGTAATTATCTCAGCTGCTCCCAATCTTGAAACAATGATAGGACCATCCTTCCTTCCTTCTCTCTCTCCCTCTCTCTCTCTCTCTCCCTCTCTCTCTCTCTCTCTCTCTCTCTCTCTCTCTCTCTCTCACACACACACAGACACGCATATATACACACACACACAATTTTTTTTTTTTTTTGAAAAATCTTGACTTCATTTAACCCGCTGTCAGCTAGCTTAGGCTGCCAATAGTCTTTGGTTATATTTGAGATGTGGTTTATTTGCGCCACTTTCCTGACTAAATTTTGGTATTTGCGCCAGCTATTAAACTTAATTGTTCTTTACAAAGTCAGACAGCTCGATCCTTTCCTGGGGCTGAGTTTGGTTCAGATTCTGATTCTTTTTAAGAAAAAAAAAATTAAAAGTTCGAATACTTTCTGACTGCTTTTATTAGCTAGCTAAGAATGCGGAGAGTCTCCATCTATATTTGTGGTCAGGTTTATTTGCGTCACTAAAGTTCTAGTATTTGCGCTGTCCCTGGGCCTAATGCTTCATTCCACGGAGTCAGACCCCTCGTTCCCTACTCTGTTATTTTTCTTGTCCATTCATTTCTGATGTTTTCTCCTTGGTTTCAGCTCCCTCTGATTTGGCCAGGCGTTTATCGTAGGAGAGCAAGATTCTCAACATAACGTCCTTCAGACCACTATTTATAGTCTTACAATTTTAGTATTTTACTTTCGGACCACTATTTATAGTTTTACAATTTTATTTTTTTACTTTTCCAAGAAGTACTGCAAACAGATTTTCATTTTTGATAGATCCGAAATATAAAAATATTTCGCCGCTGACCATAGTAGTCTTATAGTTGTCTTTCTGCAATAAGAACGGGTTAGTCATTTCATGGTGTGTGTGAAATGATAGAAGTCTCACACAGATTCTAGCCGTAATTTGTCATAGTGGGGTCTCTCAGTGGAGGACTGCGTTTTTGGATGGGCTCTGGTGTAAGGGCTCTGGTGTATGTAAGTAACAGATCTCAGAAACACTGAAATGAAGTGCTCTTTGATCACATGCTGTAATTGCTTACCATCTCAAGGAGTCAGATGGACAAACTAGAGTACATACAGTACCCAGCTATGCGGGTCATTCTGGGTTGCACCAGAGTCACCCCAGTGGTGTGTATGCGATACATCTTTGACTTACCGACTGTTGCAGGTAGGCACAAGGTGCTGCAGGTGAAGTAATATCTCAGGGTAGCTGCAGACACAGACCACCCTCTGCATGAAGCTCTGGGCGCAGTTAAGGGTCAGCGGCTGATAAGAGAAAAGTCATGGATGGCTCAGGCAGAAGACACAGTCAGACAGGTTTGTATCCTTGAGAACATTAGGCGAGGAGAGGAGTGAATCAGAGTGCCAATTGAACAGTCAGACTTGTGTAGGGTCATAATCACACTGAGCCGAGAATGCAGAGAATGACCAGCAGGTGCCATGAAGGTGGACATTCAAAAATTAATTCAAGATAATGCTCGCTCAGAGGATTTGATTATTTGCACAGACTGTTTATTGTCAAGAGGCAAAAGAAGTGCATAAGGTTTCTTTGCAAAAGTTAATTGTCGACGTTTGGTGCAGGAGAGACTAGCATATAACACCACACCATCCAGCTTAAGAATGGAGGTGGAGGCGGTCACTGCAGCTTTTCTGCTGGTTAGAGAACACGAAACACACACACAGACACACACACACACACATAGTGATTGTAACTGACTCAGAAAGCATGCTGAGGAAGATCAGGACAGGCATGCTTCGTGCATAATGTCATGCTTCACTGCAGAGGAGACGGTGAGGAGTATTATCTAAATTTGTTAACCGGGGTACGCCGGTCTGTTGGGAAATGAACAGGCGGACAGACTGGCTGGCTCTGGAATACTGATACTTGATAAGGCAGACGTGGTTAGTGCCTTGTGGGAGAGCGTGTACAGTTTGGAGGAGCAGATAGATCACCACAGTCTGGTGAGATTGATGTAGCGGGAAGAGACGAAAGGTTCCGGCAGATGCTCGAGGCTCAGAGGAAAGGCATAACGGACGTTCAATCAGAATGCTACTGGCACCATTGGTATGGGAACTTTTCGCTGGCTGCTGAAGATAGGGACGGAGCGCTTATGGAAATGCCCCGAGTGCTGTAATGACGATTCTTGAATTAACTCAACTCAACTCAGGGGTGATAGGACGAATGAAGTGGCTATACGTAAGTAAGGCAATATGTTCACCTCGCATCGTCTTTCCCTGTAGTGCCTAGGTATCAGGTGCGTAGCCACAAACAAATGTGGGTGGAAGGGAAAGGTGGGGGGAGGGGAGGGTGGTTCAAGGGTATTACACCTGGTTTAAGTGCACATCAATACGTATTTATATTATTAAGTGCTGATCGGCAAACAAATACTTTTTATTTCAAATGACATAACATGTATAAATAATTACGTATAATGAGAGCGTCTATACAGGGTATGGGGGAACCACATAGCTTTCTTGTATTTGCAATAGGCGAAAAAAAAAAGGGGGGGGGAGGGAGCTCTGTGTGCCTAAGAAAACTACATCCCGTAGTTTTCATAGTATTCTAAAACACATTAATCTCTGGTGGATACTAAAAATAAAACTGAAACTTTTTCGGCTGATAATTATTCTTGGAACTGTAAAAGAAAACAGGTCGTCCTACTTTTATATCAGGCAAACAACCGCCACATCATGAATATGAAAGCTCATTTCAACTACCTGCTCTACATTATTTCTGTTAACTCCCTCCCACCAATCTTTCGCTAAGTTAACTTCAACTTTAACCTCTTTCTCTACGTATACACAATAATATAATTAGCTGGAAAGGAAATGATTTTCTAGATGTTATGTTTGGATCTCGAAATCACTAAGTTGTTTGGCCGTTTTCGTCTTTCTAGATGAATAGTATTATACTGTACTTATGAGATGGCACTTGAGTCTCAGACGATGGTGATGGCGAGTGTAATAAGCAAGACCCACCCGTGTACCCGTGTTAATGAAAGTTTTTCACAATTAGAGGGTAGAAATTCAAGTCTGTTGTTGCCATCACATGCATTGAGCACGTTTAGTACGCGCGGTTTTCATTTTTGCTTCAGCCATTTCTTCCTGATCTGGCACCTTCATGCAAAACAGACCATGCGTTTTTGTTTCCATTTAAAATAAATACCTGAAAAGATGTACAACTAAACGAAAAGTAAACCAGCAAAGTAACAAACACAAACGGAAAGTGATCGTTGCGGCTTCCGAACCTTCATCAACACATTACATAAATCGGAAGAATGAATCCAGTTCCAAGTTGATGTTTAAATTAGATTCGGCTGCAAGTTCTTATACCAAACCTGGCTATCCTTTGTTTAGCGAGCTCAGCCTGCTGCCAACAGCAGATTGAAAGTGGTATATTTTTCAATTTTTTAATTTTGTTTTTCAAAGAATGGAACTGGAACTGGAAGAATGTAGCTTTTAGTTAGCGCTTTTATGCTTTTAAAAAGTATTCTAGTAACAAATACTCAGGACATGTATGAACAGCACTAATACATTATGTAGTATATGAGGTGAGGTGACATTTGAAGGACAAAAGCAAAATATAAATTGATTGAGATTATGACTTAGTTTATTTTTTTTGCTGCAGAACAAGAGATCAAGATAATATCTGGGGGCCACACGTATGCTGCAGTACCTGTGCAGCACACCTGAAACTTTGGTTGAATGGCACAGGCAAGCAATGCCTTTTGTAGTCCCAGTGATTTAGAGAGAGCTTACTAATCGTCTCAATAACAGTGGCATGGTCTCTCCAGCTGACAAAAATTAGACTCTGAAAATCCAAACATCTTCTATGCAATGAGACCGGTACCACAAGTTGAGGATCTACCAATTCCTAAAGTGCCAGGATCATTTTCAGCTGCTTTCACTAACAGAAAATAGTGTATTGATGGTCCTAAACCTCAAGCTACTCGGATTTTGAGCAAACTGCATCTACTAAATCACGCATAGTAACCCAGTAAACTGAATGATCTTGTAAGAGATCTGCATTTACCAAAAAACAAGCCGGGTATTTTTGTCTAAGCTGCGACACTGGAAACTTCTGGCAGGCGATGTCTTATTTCTGTGTATAGGAACAACCAGAAGCTGCTTATGGCATTTTAACCCTTTCGCTGCTACGTTCCCGGAAATAGTTGTCTGCCCTGTGCTAAGCAATGTGAAAAAAAAAGTCTCTGCTGTGCGCAATACTTTTCTATTCTCCAAACGCAAAAGAGACGTCGGCGGTGAGGGCTATATTTTGTACACCTAAAAAATTTTACCCTAGGGAGTTGTGTGGTTGGTCCGAGTGGTGACAAGTCAGAGGCACGATGGTGCCCCACAAACTTGACTAACGGAGCTATCACCCTTCTGGGGAAAGGGGGGGGGGAATTAATGGGAAGAACTGTTCCCAGTCCGTATCCCAAAATTTGATTGACGAACCTACCACGGCTGCCACTTTAATCAGAGTTATTTGTAGTCACCATGTTATTTCATACCTAAATGATTAAAAAAAATATATATTATTAATAATACTTGAGTCGTCCGTTGCTGAAAAGTAGCAGGAACTGAAAGGAAAACTTACAATTAATTTAAAAAAAAAAAAAAAAAACACTTTGGAGTTTGAACACACGACCCTCCGATTCTAAGGCGAACGTATACCAACTACACTATGCTACGGCTTGACGCATTGCGCTGTGTGAATGATGATAATGAATGATGTGCGCAGACTATCAATAATGTGTCTAAGCTTGTAGTCTATCGCCGCCTGCATGAGCACTGTTGTCTGAGAAATGTTTGAGATTCTCAACAATAGTAAAAATATGTCCCTCGACATTATTTTACGGGAGTTTTTAGCAAAAAGTCTTTGCTCAAGTACTCTATTTTGAGTTTCTTTGTTCTAAGTTCGTCCGAATCTGTGTCTGTCCATCGGGAAAGACGATAATTTTTAGTGACTGAACTGTTTGAATTTACAGTAGCAGAAATACAGATAGAGCTGGAGTCATCAAAATTATGCACTACTGGTTTCAAATCATCGGTTCATCAAGATAGCTGATCAATTTATTGCCGTTTTGATGACGCTTCATTGTCGCTGCTCTCTGATTCCGACGATGAGGACGTCGGACAGGCAAACAGCTTTTTTTGGACACGCCGGTTTCAGCAGTCGATACTGATGGCCTAGTCAAATCTTCTTGTTCACTGTAAGAAGTACACATTTAAAAGTCATCTTCTCTATCACTTCTTGACAGAAACTTCATCAATTCTTCATCAACTTTAACAAGTTTTCTTGCCATTTTGTACTAAGTGTAGAATAATCCAAAAGCACAAATACATATCAGGGCACAAAATACACAGATCACCGACCACGCTGTCACGGTAAACAAAGCAACGGGATAACGCAAAATGCAGTAAACACACCTTAAACACGCCTAAAATGATTTTTAGACTTTGTTGTTGCGATCTCTCGTCAAGTATAATTAATGTATTTGACATCTGATTTCGTGAGTGGGATAGGCGAAACATGTCATCAGCGAAATTCAAATCATTTAGCTGTTCTGTTGGAGGCTATTGAATTCCAGTTTTGGTGAAACCTTATACTGTCAGTTTTGACTCCCCCTCCTCCTTTTTTTAAACCCGAAAAAAAGTGTAGAGCGATATTACAGTGTTTAATTCTCATTAAGTGTATCGATATGTTCAAAATGGACAAACGTGGCACAAGTCGATACTAAGCATGTGCACCTTAATCAACATTACAGAGACTCAAGTATATATTCTGTCGGGAAAATGCGGGGGTGCGAGGAAATGAAATAATTTTGATTCGCTTTTTTTTTTCAGCTACAAACCGATAGCTGAAGTAAACTGGTACTGGATAAAGAAGATATTCTGAAGACCATTTATAAATGACTACTGATGTAAGACACGCTGCCAATACTCTCTTCGCCAAATGTTCTCCAGGATGGAAACCTTTCTGATCGTGTTCTTCGCCAGAGCCATTTAAGACTTCCCTCTGATTAACGGCTGAAACTTAATTGCATCCAACCTAACGTTCAAACAATGATTGCTGTCTGCAGCTACTCTGAGGTAAAACTTAGTCTACGGCACCTTGAACCTACCTGCAACAGTTAGCAAACCGAGGATGACCAGCATAGCTGCGTTCTGTATGCTCTAGTTTCTCAAGCTGACTCTCTGAGACTTTGAGCAGTCCGAGTCTATAATTAATCAAGTGGATCAAGTGCTGGTATAGTGTGAACAGCATTCTCTGCTCCATGTACACACCAGCCATAGCCTTAAGTGCATTGCGTCCTTTTTTGTTGGATCTTGCCATAACCGCCTCCATCTGGCTCTTTAAGAAAGGCTCTTGTCAAATATGATGCCTAGATACTTCAGTTTGCTCTCGCTATTGACGTTTCGGCCATATACGGTGAGTCCTAAGAATCTGTTTGTCTAGAGAAAGCCACAAAACATCTTTTCTGGGTGGACAACTCCACTTAAGTATGTACACCAGCTTGTGTGCTTATACATCACTTTAACTCTTTTTTTTAGACGACATTGACATCTTATTAGTAAGTGTATTTAGCATCTTGCTAGAGGCCGCTTTTGTCATTGCGAATCGTGTTCCAATTTATGTAAAGCATCTTTATCAGGTGTTAAGAATGTCTCATGATAGTTGTATCGATTCAGTTCTTTCGCAATTTTTTCCATGCGCATAAATTTCAAACTGTGATATTTCTTCATACTTGATGATGACCATATTGCCTTTTTTTTTTCAATTTAATCCAGGTTTCTCACTGTGTGCTTTTATTGCATCCACTAAACACTGAAGATCCTGTTCTTATTTGCAATGAACAATGTATCTACATATCTGATATTGTTGATATTACATCCTTCAATGTTGATTTCCTTCACACCTTTCAGCTGTCGCATAATATTTTGTCTATATAAGGAAAACAAATCGGGAGACATTACACAACCTTGTTGTACCCGTCTCGTGATTGTTTGGGAAGACCTACTTCACTGTCGATTGTTATAGCAGCATGTTTCTTTTGGGAATCGCTGTGATATAGCGGCTACACCCTGGCCTGCAAATCGGAAGGTGGTGGGTTCAGGTCCTGACGGAGCCGACCTTTCTTCAAAAATGACTTTGGTTCCCAGGTCGACCGAGCCTGGGGTGGGTACCAGGTGCAGTCCTGGGAAGTAAAAGCTGCCGGTGGGTCTATAAAATGTAGGTCTAGTCCTAAATGCTAAATACGACTAAAGGCGTAGAAAGAGTCTTCCACTTGTACTTTACTATGTTTCTGCCAGGATTTATTCCTAATCATTCTAACGTCAATCACAGGAATGTTCAGACCTGTAAGCATTTTATCATGGCTGTATACATACAGTGCATAAATAAAAACCATTTTAACTTTAAACTCAACAGTTTTGAAACCATCTAGGACTTTCTTCAAACTAAACTAAAGTTTTCTAAATCGAGTTGGAGGATCTTCACACCACATAGAACATTTCTCTTACAAAGCAGACATTTTTTAAATCAGACTGGACACACGTTAAAAGAAATCCATTGTTTAAAAAAGAGAAATAAATATGAACTAATATTAATAAAAGCATTGGAAGAAACATCATCAATGTCTACGAATAAGGAAGGTGCCATTTTCCAGCGAACCTTGCGAGGAAAACAACAATGAGAAGCCCATTGCCGATACCGTGTAGCGCATCAAAAACATTGTTAATAAACAACATCTAGAGGATACGTCGGTGCAGATACAGCAACCGCTGACAGAGAATGGCACTAACCTGGCTGTTCAATGCCCGAGAAAGCTAACCATCACTCTATAGAAATGTCACTGGTCGATCGCGTCAACATCATCACGATGATTGAAAACCTGCGAAAGCGTGCTCTAGACTTCTCTACAAGACTTAAAAATGCGTCTTTATTGATGAAAGTAGAATCAACCTCCATCTGCAACGTTCACAGGCTTGTTTATAAAGAGGGACACGATCAGTGATAATCCTGCCCACTGCGAGAGGTGGCATTGTAAACATATTTTGACAATGAATAGCATAGTTCACTCAAAGATAATCACTGATGGTGCCTGCAATAACGAAAAGCTCTACAGAATTGCCGAAGAGCTTGTGAGGTGCATAGATAGCAGGGAGGAACTGAACGATGCATGGCTGGTAATGGACAAGGCCAGAATCCACAAGCTATGTGACCTACAAAGAGTCCTGGGCTCGACTTATCATCTAAAGATCCTGTCATCTGACTCTTACAAGCTGAACCTAGCAGAAAATGTCTTCTTGAAGGTGAAGGCCTCTGCAAAGCGCATACTGTGCAACCGGACACCCGACCAGGCACTAAGCACGATTACTAAACAGAGCATTGGAACGATAAATTACGCAACAGGACTGCGCTAACTAACCTCCCTCACACGATGATGATGAAATTGACTAAATCAGCAGGACAGCCCTATTGTAAAGTGATTTTAAATTTGTTGTCATTTTTCCCCCTCGTAAACTGCTTATCTTTGTAAAAATGCACCACCTTTAGTTCAAACTTCAAACTAAGTGATAACGGTTGAAAGTAAACTGTCCACTTTGCTTTGAAAACTGTTCTTTTGATTCGAAGATTCTTCAGATTGGTTTTAACAAAAAACGATTTTGGGCATTTGAAAGTTTCAAAATCGTCCAGTTTGGTTTGAAAATATCATAGGCTGTTTAAAAATATGTCCCATTTGATTTGCAAAATATTCTACGTTGTTTGAAACCGTGCTGTTGAAAGGGACAATGGTGTTTGTATATATAGATATATAAATATATGGGAGCCGTCGTTGTGTAGCGGCTAGTGGCTCGCCTGCAGACCGAAAGGTCATGTTTTCGGTACTGACAGAGCCAAACGTTTTTCAAAATGACCCTGGCTACCAGGACGACCTAGTCTTGAGTGGCTACCAGGACGACCTAGTCTTGAGTGGCTACCAGGTGGACCTAGTCTTGAGTGGCTACCTGGTGGACCTAGTCTTGAGTGGCTACCAGGACGACCTAGTCTTGAGTGGCTACCAGGTGGACCTAGTCTTGAGTGGCTACCAGGTGGACCTAGTCTTGAGTGGCTACCAGGTGGACCTAGTCTTGAGTGGCTACCAGGTGGACCTAGTCTTGAGTGGCTACCAGGTGGACCTAGTCTGGAGTGGCTACCAGGTGGACCTAGTCTTGAGTGGCTACCAGGTGGACCTAGTCTTGAGTAAGTACCAGGTGGACCTAGTCTTGAGTGGCTACCAGGTGGACCTAGTCTTGAGTGGCTATTAGGTGGACCTAGTCTTGAGTGGCTACCAGGTGGACCTAGTCTTGAGTGGCTACCAGGTGGACCTAGTCTTGAGTGGCTACCAGGACGACCTAGTCTTGAGTGGCTACCAGGTGGACCTAGTGTTGAGTGAGTACCAGGTGGACCTAGTCTTGAGTGGCTACCAGGACGACCTAGTCTTGAGTGGCTACCTGGTCGACCTAGTCTTGAGTGGCTACCAGGTGGACCTAGTCTTGAGTGGCTACCAGGACGACCTAGACTTGAGTGGCTACCAGCTACAGTTCTGAAAGATAAAGACGACCTGTGTCATGCTGACCACAGCAGGCACTAATAACCGATTGGTCTATAAAAATATGTCTACCCTTGTGTGCCCAACACGCCTAAACACTTGGAAAATGATCGTTTACTTACTTTATATTAGGGCTGTACCGAATATTACCTTCGTATTCGCTTCGAATAACTATTCGGTATTCAGCCGAATACTTGCGGTCGGGCCGAATACGAATAGTGGTTACCTTACACCCGTTTTTGCATACACTGCGACGACTGAAATTACTCTGTATACAATAGTTGCTGTTGTCTAAGTCTGTAGTAGCTGGGGAAACTGCGACTCTGTTGCATGGTACATCAGCTGGCAAGGTCTTTGCCTGCTGACTTGACCGAGGCATTACAGCAGAGGTTCTCAAACTGGATGCGTATGCTAGGGGGGCCGAGGAGAAAATCAAGAAAAGTTGGCTACAAATTGTGACACTATTCGACACTATTTGCAAGAATGGGCCTCAGTTTGAATAGTGGGAACACAAAAGTAATGGTGCTATCAAAGAAAAGATTTATTCCTAAATGTTTAATAAAAAATCAATGATGTTATTTTGGGACAAGTACAGAAATTTAAGTATCTGGGCATATGGATAACATCAGATGGAAGATGCATTACTGAAATTGGAAACAGAATAGGACAGACAAAAGCTCCATTTTATAAAATTAAGAACATCTTATGTAATATGTCTTTGTCATTGAAGGTTTGAAAAATAATTCTGCCTCCACCTCCATTCTCAAACTGGATGTTGTGATATAATATGCCAGACTTTGTAGCGCTAAGCGTCGTCCATTCAATTTCAAAATAAAGCCCAACAATTTCTCCTGCCTCTCAACACAGAACCACCTGGATAGATAATCATACCACCTGGACGGGTGTTATTATGAATAATGTGATGAATTTTTTCTGAAGTGCCTGCAGGACTATCCCTGCACTCAGACCAAATGTGATTAGAACCCCTATACATGTGTACTTTTTGCTATGAAACTTTTACCCACATCTCTCCTTTCCCATTGTGTTCCCATTATTGATAACAGGCATTGTTACTTTAAAAGATAAGTGCTCAGAAGGACTGAATGTCAAACGGGCTTGCGTGCCCAATGTGTATCCCTTTAAAAAAAAAGTTCGTTCGTTCGTTTGTTCTATATAATATCTGTGAAAGAGCCTCAAGTCATAAATCGGGGAAACTCCCAGGAATTTAACCTCAAAGGTCGACTACTGTTGTGTGTATACGTTGCACACAACCCCACCCCCTCTGTTTTTCTTTGAGCTTGTTAGTCAGAATTCTTCGTATAAAAATTGAAAAGCACTAATGAAATTGCAGACCCCTGTAGTATTACTGCACTGCATATTAGATCAAGATAAGAGTTGTGCGTCATACATTTTCTGCAATACATGTGTGACACATCATAATCTGTGGCTGACTACCTTAAAGGAAAGCTGTCTTTTGTAGTCCCAATCACTTACAGAGAGAGAGAGAGAGAGAGAGAGAGAGAGAGAGAGAGAGAGAGAGAGAGAGAGAGAGAGAGAGAGAGAGAGAGAGAGAGAGAGAGAGAGAGAGAGAGAGAGAGAGAGGAAGTAAGAGAGACCACTGATATCAACAGCTGTCACTTTTGCGTAGTCCCTGCATTTGGGAAAATAAATGGACTCTCGAATATCCTAAAATCCCCTCTGCAATGTGTCTGGTTCCACAAGGCGATGACCTACCCGTTCCCAAAGCGCTAAAGTCATTTTCAGCCGCTTCCACTGATGCATTGACCGTTCTCAGCTTCAGGTGACACAGGTTCTGAGCAAACGACAACCACTTAACCAGACTCAATAAATCGGCGTGAACTGAATGATTTTGTAAGAGATCTGAATTTACCGAGGAACAGGTTGGAGCATTTGAGATCCAGATGACAACAGCGGGGTCTCCTGGCAGAAGATGTAGAATTTATGTTTAAAGGAACTGCAAGTTAATAGAAAACAGATACGGCTTTAAAATACCTTATCAGAAAATTTCCAAGACTGAGTAAAGCTAATATTTAGGATGGAGTGTGTTAGTCCCAACATTCAACAGCTTTATCATGATGGTGAGTTTCGTTACGTGTTGAATTGCAAGAACAATGCAGCATGGCTAGCATTTTACTCAGCGATGAATAATTTTGTTTGAAACAACAGATCTAATAATTACAGTAAGATTGCTGCAAATTTCTATTTGAAGTATAATCATCTTGACTGCAGCATGTCTTTGAAAATCCATGTTTCTGTATTCTCATCCCCATTTCTAATTCCCGTCCAAGTGATGTGATTGTATATACAGATGGCGCTGTGGTAGGGGGCAGACGAAGTGCATTAGAGTACATAGCGAAGACGATTGGACGTCGCTTGGCGCAACCAAGCCTGGCATATGATACTACAACGTCTAGTTTGAGAATGAAGGTGGGGGCAGTCACTGCTGCCTTCTGTTGGCTTGAGAATAAGTTGTACACACATGTCGTCATTGTAACTGACTCACAGAGCATGCTGAGAAAGGTGGAGACAGGCATGCTCCGTGCAGAGTGGCAAGCATCACTTCAGAGGTCCCGAGTAATTAGCATCCTTTGGATATTTTCTTTAGGTCTTGCCGGTGTGTTAGGAAATGAGCAGGCGGATATACTGGCTGGATCCACACCACTTGGTGGTGAATTGATAAATGACAAGCTGGATGTTGTGAAGGCTCTTTGGAAGCGAGTGAACAGTGCCGAGGAACAGATAGATCATTACGGTCCGAGGAGAATGACACTGCCAGGAGTTACAAGGGGATCTTGCGGAGGCTCGACACTCGGGGGATGGGCGAGACGGATATTCAATCAGACTGTTACTGGTACTATCGGAATTTTAACTCTTCGCTTGCTGCTGAAGGTAGGGACGGAGCGCTTATGCGGGTGTCTCGAGTGCTGTGATGTCGTTTATTAATTTAACATTCAACATTCATCCCCATTTCTTCACATTGAACTGCGGAGCTGCCCACGATGAGCAGAGTGGTTGATTTTTATCAGGACATTGTGCCATGGAGACAGGGTATCAGGACATTGTGCCTTGGAGACAGGGTATCAAGGCAATAACAGCCATCCAGATCTTACTGATTATAACTGCACTGTGACAACACAATTAATTGACTGCAAGAAACAAACACAGGGACTTCCGCTCTATCAGATAACTTCGAATTGTAAACGCGACCGAGACTCTTCACCGCTTCATCCAGAACCGTGGGGATCTTGTTCCTTGCCACCGTAAAACTGGTTGCCGACACCCTGCCCTCAAGGATTGACAGACTCCTCGACTTCTGCGGTTTGAACTGCATACCGCTCCATTGGACCACCGCGTCCAATCTTTTCAGGATCGTGCGGGCAGACTCCTTGCTGCCCGTTAAATAGTCGTGTCATCCATAAATGCGCGTAATGGCGGCAACTAGTGATCCCCTATTTGGAGGCCCTGTCCGTAGCCGGCCGCCCCGTCTAACATGATCTGCATTGCCATGACAAACAGTATAGGTGAGATCGTACACCCCATAGCTATCCCAATCTGCAACTCAGTCCACCTCGTGGTAAACGTCGAGGTAGAGAAGAGCAAAGCGAACTTAGAGAAATATTGCTCGATCATATCATTGACCTGTGCCGGTACGTGGAACATGCGAAGGGCTCGCCACAGTAGCCTATGGGGGACTGCCCCGTAGGCGTTGGCTAAGTCAAACCAAATCACGTGCAATTGAGTTCTCTCATGCTTGGCTCTCTGGATAGCCTCCCAAATCATGGTCACTTAATGAAGCTAGGTGTAATTTGAACAACAATATTCTGTTAAAGCAATTTGAACAACAATATTTGCTTCAAGCCATCTAGGTAAGAAATGGTGTGTATATATAAATACAAAGGAGTGTGCGTATATATATATATCGTTTTTTTAAATGTCAATAATGGATATTTATGCTCTCCAATTATGTTTGGCTATTCAATATTGTATAGCTTATGTTTTATTTGTATACGATTGTAGAGGTCTAGTGTGTAAAGTTCACTATATTGTAAGTGTACTTTCAAACAGTTAGAGTAATTATATTTTGAAATATATCTTTTAGGATATTTAAAGTGATCTTGTGTATAATTTTTCTGCCTGCAATGCACTACTATGGTTTGCTCAGTTCTTAAATTACTTGTCAAAACATTAACGAGGAAACATTAACTCCAATATGAACAAAAAGCAGACAACACAGAACAGCTGATAAAAATTGTTTATTTGGTCACGAAGCTGAGGACTGCGTTAATGCACGCCAGAAGTCATAATGTGTAAGAGTTGCTTTACTATCAAGTCATCCTTTTTAAAGATCCGTTACATATATTACTAGAAGAAAAACCTTTACGATCGACGCATTCCATCTTTCGTCAGCACACTTAGCACAACGGATTCGCCGTCAATCCGTTGTCAGCAGGATGAACTCATGCAGCGATTTGACGACGATGCACCATGCCAGCTTTCTTACTGTGGTCGGCCGCTTATGTATACTGAGCCCACTGGTCAACTCAATACCAATGTACATATTTCGATACAATTGTTTATCTGAAGACAGAGAACCTGACGAGGAATGGGTATGAGTGCCAGTGGCGTGGTGTACATCCTTTTCAGTCTGCATAAAACTGGGCAGAGACCGCATACGATAGAACCCGTTGGTAGCTGAGCTGTAGTTAAAGCCCTATTTCTCGAGAACTACCGAGGAAGGTGTAGTCATTTACATGAATGGATCCAAGGGTGCTTTTGCCTCGACTACAAGAAGTCTTACGTTTGAGGTGGTGGCGGTAACGCAAGCAATGATGTGGCTACAGACATTCATTTTCCTCATGCATGCTTTCTAAGTGATTCCGTGAACATGCTTAAAACTATTTAGACAGGATAGGTTCGAAAACAAGAGTTTGAGTAACTGAGGAAATCACGTCTGACAAGAATAGGTTTCACTTTTGTGCTAGGGCAATCTTGGCTAAAAGGAAATGAAGGAGCGGACTGCCCCCCCCCCCCCCTTCCCCCCCAAAAAAAAACTGTCCTAGACAAATAGATAGCTGACCCGGCTATATTTAGGGCCCCCTGTAAAAGCCAGGGTGGGGTTTGTTTCAAATAACAAAAGAATTGCATCCCACAAAGGGACGATTTGGAGTATACACTCAATTGTTTAGGGAGAGATGAATCTGCCTCCCCCACTAATTGCGTAATGGGATTTAGAGAATAATTTTGACTAATTGTAAAATTTTCGCTAAACAAATGTGTTCATACATGTTATATTATTTCAAGTATAGTATTATATTTTTGTGCCATTTAATACTTAGAATTTGAGCATTTGTTTAACCTGAAGGCTCAGGTGTAGGGGACCGTGTGTAGGGGACCGTGACCCCTTGCTCGCCCAAAAACGTTAAGCGCGATACCCACACAGCCGCTTCGAATCTGAACATAAGGAGATGACTAAAGAAGTGGCGCCGGCGTGATGCTGACCACATCACCCATCTTGTGCCGATTGGTCTATAAAAATATAGGTCTAGCCCTATATGCCCTATACGCCTACAGGCGTGGAAAAGGGTCCTTTACTTTTTTTTTTTAAAGAAGTGGCCATATATTGCAGATGGGAGACGGTGTGGATTGATAGGGAAAGGGATAAGGGGTGTCACAAGACGATGTTGTCACGTGACTAAATTAGGGTCTCCCCTGGTAATATAAGACACTCTTAAGTAATATATTTTTGGTATGCTGTCTCGTTATTGTAATCGCGGTACTCCGCAGCTCCAACAACCATCCAACACCACTTTAGTCATGAGGCAACTCAAGCATTTGGCATCATAGAGTTTCCACAGATTTTCTTGGGCACAACATAACCAGACTTCCTCACCACTTGATAGCCCTCAGACTGGATAGGATCAGTATCACAGTCAAAATAACAACACAGTATCGACCGAAATCTGATAGCATGACAATACACACAGAGACGTGACTAAAGTGTACTGTGAAATACTAGACACAAACAAAGTTAAGTTTAGAATAACAATGCATGATGTAGTAGGTTTTAAACAATATAAGAAATTTCAGTGCACTGACATAGAAGATAGAACAATGGAATAGTATGACACAAATAATGTCTCACTCAGGAATGACTCAGGCCTTAATTAAATTCCCTGATTGTTTTTACATCACTGAACTGATGGTGTAAAAAGGTAATAATAAGCTCTTAGCATGAATTGGCCGGTTGGCTGTACATTCTGGTCTCATGTACTTACGTACATAAGTTGTACAGAATAGTTGATACGTTCCTTTCCTCAGTCCAAGTCGACATCTGCTGCAGAATTCCAAATTTCACAATCGAACACACTTCTATAGTTCACTATCTACTAATACGGAGTCACTGTTCAGTGGCAGAATAGAGATCACTCTATGGGGTCACTACACGGCATTTTTTTTCAAATTTATGACAGAAATAACTTTTTTAATGTGTTCGTTTTTGTAAAGTTCGGCATTCGTATAACAGATTACACACAAAATTTTATTGTAATCGCGGTACTCCGCAGCTCCAACAACCATCCAACACCACTTTAGTCATGAGGCAACTCAAGCATTTGGCATCATAGAGTTTCCACAGATTTTCTTGGGCACAACATAACCAGACTTCCTCACCACTTGATAGCCCTCAGACTGGATAGGATCAGTATCACAGTCAAAATAACAACACAGTATCGACCGAAATCTGATAGCATGACAATACACACAGAGACGTGACTAAAGTGTACTGTGAAATACTAGACACAAACAAAGTTAAGTTTAGAATAACAATGCATGATGTAGTAGGTTTTTAAACAATATAAGAAATTTCAGTGCACTGACATAGAAGATAGAACAATGGAATAGTATGACACAAAATAATGTCTCACTCAGGAATGACTCAGGCCTTAATTAAATTCCCTGATTGTTTTTACATCACTGAACTGATGGTGTAAAAAGGTAATAATAAGCTCTTAGCATGAATTGGCCGGTTGGCTGTACATTCTGGTCTCATGTACTTACGTACATAAGTTGTACAGAATAGTTGATACGTTCCTTTCCTCAGTCCAAGTCGACATCTGCTGCAGAATTCCAAATTTCACAATCGAACACACTTCTATAGTTCACTATCTACTAATACGGAGTCACTGTTCAGTGGCAGAATAGAGATCACTCTATGGGGTCACTACACGGCATTTTTTTTCAAATTTATGACAGAAATAACTTTTTTAATGTGTTCGTTTTTGTAAAGTTCGGCATTCGTATAACAGATTACACACAAAATTTATGTCATTTGTAAACAATTTAGCTTTGCAAAATTAATATTAAAGGCACCAACCCATGCACTTATTTAAGGTAAAAAAAAAATTTTAAAGTCAGTCTTCTCACATCTTTATATTGTTTGTTTGTTTTAGTATCCAGAAGCCATGAGTTGTTAACCCCTAGGCTCGGTATTATGGATATCGCAACCTTTCGGCCTTGATTCTATTGTAAATACCGCAAATCTGGGAGAAAATGTGGCTTTTCTGCCTACCCCCGGGAGTGAACCCGGACCACAAGGAGTTCGTCACCAGCTCACCGCGCAATCCGGTTTGTTGTGTGTGTGAAATCCTAAAATCCTAACTAATTTAAAGACTAGCAACAAGAAATTTATTATGAATACTCCTTTAACAATATTATACAGATTGGTTTTTTGAAAGTAGATTATAGAAATTGTTTGTTTTTTAAAATTTGATTATTGTCTTATGTTGCAATATTTTTTTGACTTTTTCAATAAACCTACGTTTTGAAATTCTACGAAAAATATGTAAAAACATGTTTAAAGTAAATAAACTACACCTGTATCTCTAAATGTAATAAAGGGTCATAGATCTATTATTTACTTTTTAATACCTATGTTTGTTTTTGAAATTTTAGGATTCTAAGTACATGTTTTTTTTGTTTTTTTTTTCCTACAAGATCGCGGCTATTGCCATGACAACCATTATTTTTTTCAGACTTAAAGTATGCATATGTAATAACATGTATCCCTTCGAATGACCATTATAAAATAATTGCTGTAACTGTAAATTATAAAAAAAAAATTGGGGTAGGGGGGGGGGGGGCGTCGTGACCCCTACAAAGTTCAATAAGTTTAATACACAGAGTTCAGGCGCTGGCTGGTGGTGATCTGCAGTGGCAAAACCTTCGGCTTGACACACTTGGTAATGATGTGGTGTCTTCAGCTGTCTTTTACAGAGTGTAACCCATCATGTCACTTCTCACATATTTGTTCAGGTTAATGTAAAATAGTAAAGTGGGGTACATACTGACTGGTTCTGAGTAAAGTATGAGTGGGTGCCTGATGACCGTAGCCTGCTGGATCTCTTCCACTTTGACCCTGACGTAGGTCCCAGTTAAGTCAGTATATTCACTGTATCATAGGTCACACATCCTGAAAATAGAGTTCAATGAAATCCTAGGTTAACCGACCATTAAATCATAAGCTTCGGTACCCTTATTCCATACTATACATCTTCAGTTTCAGATTATAGTGATTGGCCGTCATAGAGAAGAATGGACTTGACAGGGATTCATCCCCAGGTGTACCCTAGCGAGCCTGAAATAGCTATGCCTCATATTTCTCCAGTGACAACAGCGTTTGCCAACCACAAGAATAAGATCGACCGTCCCACTCCCCCCCCCCCCCCCCCCCCCCCCCCCCCCCCCCCCCCCCCCCCCCATTAAAGAATGCCGAACTAATACAGGCATGAAATGGATCATTAAATATTCCAACAGGAGAATGTATAAGAATAAAATTTACCTTCGCGAAACCTGTGTTGACCTCTCCGATCAACAAGCCGTAAACACATCTTATCCGGGCCGTTCCCAAAAACTAAACGTCGGCATTAGCCACGAAACGAGCTACCGGCTTTCTAGTTCAGTCACCGACCTGAATATATATATGTGCGCCACATTTCTCTCCACACCCCAGTTTTGCAAGACAAAAATCATTTCAAAAAGGATAAAAGGATACATTAATCCAAAGGTGTATGGACGTTCTGTGAATGAATATAAGGGAATATCTTTCATCTGAATGCTGATGAATCTCTCCTGCTATAGTGCATCTGTATTTTGATTCCAGTGACGACGATGTACAGTACAGCCAGTGTTCAAAAGCTGCACCCGTCTAACTGATCCAGCAGGCAAAAATGACTTCAACTTAGTTAATTAAAGTACAGCTTACCCACACTCCCTCGAAATTCCAGGGTGAAACGGGTGACGTTCGAACCAGTCATAATGTAATCTGACAAAAAAGGCGTTAGACCTACTAGCTTTGGGAGTTACGTCTCTAATGACGCTAATATTTCAAACTCTCGCGAACCAGAAGCGGGAAAGATTTCCTCCGCCAAATAAAGCTATAGTTCGGCCACTGAACTTGGCTTCACTACTCATAAAAATCACTTATCTGTGAGTGAATTCATAACATAGCTCACTCCCAATAGATTTTGGACTGAATAAAGGTCTCTACACATATCCTGATCCATACTTATTAAAGAAGGACTGGTTATCTATCTTGAAATAGTCGATATTTAAAAACAGATAACTGCACATAGGTGGACATGATGTGGACGGATTTAATAGGGGTGCGGCTGGTTACGTGACAGCAGGAAGGGGGAATTGGGGGTGGGGGGGGGGTGTGGGGATGAATGCCGCACCATGTCTGCCCCCTACTACCACGACCGGCAATAGTGTCTAATGGAAATTATGCGCAATATAACACTCTCGTCTGGAACAACGGAAGGTGCCAATAAATATTGTACATCACAACACACTTGTACGCTGGTATTCTAAAAGCAGAAAAAATGGACGACTGGGAAAAACAACACGATACTGTTCCAGTACTTTATTCTTCCACTCGCGGCTTACACAGCCGGCACATGAACTTGACAACTGTCCAGGCACACATTATAATGCAAGAATCAATTATTACCTTCAAGCAGAAATCCCAATCGATTTTACACTAACATCGTAAACGAAACACAACAGCTGTCCTGACAGATACACTCAGACGACCGGCAGACATGTTACTGGCCAGCTTTCTTCGCCAAGTTGGACTGGAACAAATTCACTCAAAAACATCTGCTGAATTCACACATCATCCACCGCTGTCCATGCACACTGTTCCTGGGTCCAAAACGAGACTGCCCACAAACCTTTTCCTCGTTATTATATAGCCCTCTGATCTATCCTATTCTAGAATATTCTGGATTCATTCTCACGAATTTCCCACTGTTGAAAGTCGTGTCTGGCCCGTGATAATTCACATTTCACACAGATCCTGTGAACAATCATGTTTCACATAAAACCTGACTTTCAGATGTCTCTCATAAAACTCAAGACATAAATCTCGTGTTCTCAACCAGTCAAAACATTCGTCTTACATCTATTACTGACGTCATCTATCGGGCATAAATTAATGAGGAGAAAATGACTCACTACATTCTCCCCCACCCCAAAAAAATGTTTTACATTTTCAATTAATCAGGTGTGAACATTTCACTGAACATTGTGATTCTAGACCTTTGTAGTGAATCATTTTCGACAAGTTCATTTCCAACCAAGTTCCCTTTACCTCATTAGGTTAACAATTCAAACACTCTAAAATGCCATCTGTTGGGTCTTTGCACGACTGTGAATACCTTAATGGGATCCTCACCCCAGGCACTCCCCTTTTAGTGCGGAAGACCAATAATCTGGCTCCATAGGTATCCCCACCCAGCTCTAAAGTCGGTATACAACCGAACCCCTCTCCTGGCACCCCCCGATCGGTGCGGAAGTCCAAAATCTTGGCTCTAAAACCGAAGTGTGACCCCATGAAGTCCCACCCTCGCTATTCCCATTCATGAAAACCCTCAACAATGGCTAAATCAGCAATGTATGGTTTTGTTCCCAACTATGTAAGGTACAAGATGTAGTTAATTACCTTGTCTTCAGAAACCACAACATGTCTTATTAACACACATATTCAAATTAAATGCTACACCAATTCAATTTAGTATACTAGTAAATGTAACATTTTCTGGTGAGGTGTATTTTAACACTGAATGTTGTCTCCCTTTAATTGTTTACTATATTATGCCCGTTCAAATCAAAACATATACATTTATCCTAGTTGTAAATTCATATAATACATTCATACAATAATACAATGCATACCCTTGTATAAAATGATTTCAGTTAGTACCAGTTGTAATAGCAGTTGCAACATCTTCTACAAACGTGACATGATATCTGGTAAATGGTTGTCTGTTCCTTTGATGTGTTCAATGTTAAATTTGAATTGTGATATCAACAATGCCCATCTATATACCCTTGGATTGCTATTGGCATCAATTGTTAATAATTTTGTCAATCCCAAGTTATCTGTTAAAATAGTGAATTCTTTTCCCAAAAGAAACTTCTGAAACTTTTTTAGACTAATAACTAGTGCCAACGCTTCTCGTTCAAATGTATTGTATTTTTGTTGAGTTTGGTTAAGTTTCTGTGACATATACATTACTGGGAGTAATGTTTGTGAATGTTTCTGCGCAAGCATGCTAGCTATTGTGTGACCGCTGGCATCTGATTGTAGAAAAAATCTTTTGGAAGGGTCAGGTTGTCTCAAAATAGGATATTTTGAAAAACAGTTTTTTATTTTAACTAGAATTTCCTCATGTGTTTCATTCCAATCTGATTTTTTCAATTGTTGATTCTTTAATAACTCTGATAGTGGTGATGTTAGTGCTGCTAAATTTGGGATGAATTTACCATAATAGTTTATTAACCCTAGTAGAGATTGGAGTTGCTTTTTTGTTTTAGGTTTTTGGATCTTCAAAATTTTCGAAACAATGTTTTCATCTGTTTGGACTAAACCTTCGCATATAACATGTCCTAAGTAATCAATTTTGGTGTATGCAATTTCAGTTTTTAAAGGATTAACTGTCAATTTTGCGTCATTTATTCTTGATAGGACTTTTTGTAGGGTAGTGCAGTGATCGTGCAATGTTTTGGTGTGTATACAGATGTCATCCATATATGCTGTGACGTGAGGAATTGCATATAACAGTTTCCTAACCATTTTTGTGAAAAATTTTCGGAGCGTTTATTAATCCAAATGGTAAACGCAACCATTGTTTGAGTCCAATTGGAGTTTGAAAGCTAGTATATTTTACAGCTTCTGGTGTTAATGGTATTTGCCAGTAGCCTTTTGAAAGGTCAATTTTTGTAAAAAATTTTGAGTTATATAATTCTTGTATGATTTCATCTGACGAAGGGATGGGCTCAGTTTCTAAATAGGTAATTTGGTTTAGTTTCCTATAATCGACACACAAACGTAGTGAACCATCCTTTTTCTTTACTACCACTAAAGGCGAACTGTAGTTTGATGTGGAATCTTCAATGATTCCTTCTTGTTGTAGTTGTTGCAATTCTGATATAACGTTATCGATATAATGGATAGGTATCACATATGGTTTTGATTTCACTGGCACTGATGAATTCAACTGGATATCGTAACTGATTATGTTAGTTTTCCCAGGTTTATTTGTGAAAATATCTTTGTAATGAAAAATGATGCTCCACAATTTTTGCTTTTTCATTTTCTGATAGTTCTTCATTTAACTTTATCGATTTCCAGTTGACTTCATTTTTTGTTGATGGTGTTGGAATATCTTCTTCTATAACATCAGGTAACTCTTCATTAATTACATTACATAAATTTGCATCAAGTACATCATCATCTGACATGAATAGTGATCTTCTAAAATATGGTTTAAGCATGTTTACATGAAAAAATTTTTAACTTTTCATCAATTTTGATTTCATAATCAACATCAGAAATCTTTCTTGTAACAACAAAAGGACCTGACCATTCTATAGATAACTTGTCTGACTTCTTTGGTAACAGTAATAACACTTCATCACCAGGGTTATATTTCACAAGTCTTGCTATTCTATTCGCATATTGTCGCTGTTTTAGACTGGCTTCTTTCATTGCTTCGTTTGCTTGTTGACAAGCAATCATTATTTTATTTCTCAGATCTGTTACTGATTCATAAGCTGATTTTTCTGTATCAGTTTCTGTTTTTCCTGTGATAAGCTTATTATATAGCTGCAATGGTCCTCTAGGATTTGCCCCATATACAAGTTCAAATGGAGAAAAACCTGTTGAGCTATGAGGAATTTCTCTATATGCAAACATAATGGCAGGTAATAAAGTATCCCAAGACTGCGGATGTTCAAATGATATTCTGGCAAGCATTGTTTTTATGGATTTATTTAGATTTTCAACCAAGCCATTCGCTTGTGCGTGATACGGTGTTGTAAAATTTTGTTTAATTCCTAACCAGTTATTAAAAGCTTTTGTAGCCCAAGATGTAAACTGAGTACCTTTATCAGAAATAATCACTTCTGGAAAACCCACCCTTGAAAAAATTGTTAGCAATGCCTCCTGAATATCATTTGATGTTATAAATTTCAGAGGTACACACTCAGGCCATTTTGTGGCAACATCAATAAAAGTTAAGATAAACCTGTTTCCCTTTGCTGACGTCACTGGTAATGGGCCAACAATATCAATTGCAACTTGTTCAAATGGTCTTGATGCTATCAGACCTATTTGCACTGGAGCCTTTGGGTTCTCTCCTTTTTTTGTGGTTTTAGCACAGGTATCACAAGATCTAACATAATTTTTTACATCTTTAGAAAACCCAGGCCAATAAAATGTAGATAGAATCCTCTTCTTTGTTTTTGTTATTCCCATTTTTTTGGGGTGGGGGAGAATGTAGTGAGTCATTTTCTCCTCATTAATTTATGCCCGATAGATGACGTCAGTAATAGATGTAAGACGAATGTTTTGACTGGTTGAGAACACGAGATTTATGTCTTGAGTTTTATGAGAGACATCTGAAAGTCAGGTTTTATGTGAAACATGATTGTTCACAGGATCTGTGTGAAATGTGAATTATCACGGGCCAGACACGACTTTCAACAGTGGGAAATTCGTGAGAATGAATCCAGAATATTCTAGAATCAGAGATCAGAGGGCTATATAATAGCGAGGAAAAGGTTTGTGGGCAGTCTCGTTTTGGACCCAGGAACAGTGTGCATGGACAGCGGTGGATGATGTGTGAATTCAGCAGATGTTTTTGAGTGAATTTGTTCCAGTCCAACTTGGCGAAGAAAGCTGGCCAGTAACATGTCTGCCGGTCGTCTGAGTGTATCTGTCAGGACAGCTGTTGTGTTTCGTTTACGATGTTAGTGTAAATCGATTGGGATTTCTGCTTGAAGGTAATAATTGATTCTTGCATTATAATGTGTGCCTGGACAGTTGTCAAGTTCATGTGCCGGCTGTGTAAGCCGCGAGTGGAAGAATAAAGTACTGGAACAGTATCGTGTTGTTTCCCAGTCGTCCATTTTTTCTGCTCGACGTGTGATGTCGGTTTTGTGAGTTGGCAGCGAGCGTGCGATGAGGCGAGCCAGTAGAAGATAAAGAGAATCATCGCAGATGATCCCGGACGAGCCCCCATCTGCGATGATTCTCTTTATCTTCTACTGGCTCGCCTCATCGCACGCTCGCTGCCAACTCACAAAACCGACATCACACGTCGAGCAGAAAAAATGGACGACTGGGAAACAACACGATACTGTTCCAGTACTTTATTCTTCCACTCGCGGCTTACACAGCCGGCACATGAACTTGACAACTGTCCAGGCACACATTATAATGCAAGAATCAATTATTACCTTCAAGCAGAAATCCCAATCGATTTACACTAACATCGTAAACGAAACACAACAGCTGTCCTGACAGATACACTCAGACGACCGGCAGACATGTTACTGGCCAGCTTTCTTCGCCAAGTTGGACTGGAACAAATTCACTCAAAAACATCTGCTGAATTCACACATCATCCACCGCTGTCCATGCACACTGTTCCTGGGTCCAAAACGAGACTGCCCACAAACCTTTTCCTCGCTATTATATAGCCCTCTGATCTCTGATTCTAGAATATTCTGGATTCATTCTCACGAATTTCCCACTGTTGAAAGTCGTGTCTGGCCCGTGATAATTCACATTTCACACAGATCCTGTGAACAATCATGTTTCACATAAAACCTGACTTTCAGATGTCTCTCATAAAACTCAAGACATAAATCTCGTGTTCTCAACCAGTCAAAACATTCGTCTTACATCTATTACTGACGTCATCTATCGGGCATAAATTAATGAGGAGAAAATGACTCACTACAGTTTGTATACACATTAGGTCTTTAATTCACCATTAAGGATGTCCCCCAGTCACCTTAGCCTTTGTAGACTGAGCATGGAAAAGATTGTTGTAGTACCTGTTCTTTCCAGTACCTCAGTGTTTGTGATTTTGTCCTGCCAAGTATTCTTCTTAGGCATCGCATGTGAAAGCTATTAAGCCGTCTCTCCTGGTGCAAATAGGCTGACCAAGTTTCAGTGCCTTAAAGCAGAGTGCTGAGAACACAAGCCTGATAGACAAGGGGTTTTATTTTAATTGGAAATAGCCGCTGCTTCTAGAGCTTTAGCATGGGTATCCGAGCAAACCGCCACACAGGTAGTAATTGTCTCAGACTCAATGAATATGCTTCAGAAGATAGCAACAGGCAGTATGCGCTCTGAATGGATAGAAAGCATCAGGAAATCGCACTTAACCTCCGTAACCTGGATCTACACACCGGGTCATGCGGGCGTGAAGGGAAATGAGCGAGCAGACCAACTGGCAAGCACTGCACTAATGATTGCAGGAAAAAGTATGGACAGAGCAGACATAGTCAACGCTGTACGAACCGGGCTAGTGGAGAATGAGGAATCCCTGACACTAACACGATTGCGTGACATGGGAGTTAAGCATGGTGATGCACGTCTTTGCCGTCTTCGAGGCCGAGAAAGGAGACAATATAACCAGCTTCTCATGGGGGCAATTAGTAGAAGTACTTTAGAGTGGCTGCTGCTTCGGAGAACTGAGCACGCATGGGTATGCCCAATGTGCAGTGACATTAATTGTGATAACAGAACATAAAATAACATCTTAGTAGGGAGTCGGGCAGTACGAAACCCAAGTTCAAGGTGTCTCATTCGTGCCAAAGAACTGCATGGCTGTTGGGTGAACAGTCGTTAACGAGGGCAGGCAGGTCGTTGTAGGGGCGACGCCTGCTGGTGGATGTAATGTCCTAAGTCCCTTCCCCAGCTAATAATGAGGGTACTGCTGGGGTGACCGTTTATTAACCCTCATATAATTCTTCCGGTCAAAATGGACGCTAGGTACGGCCACCTGTTTTTTTTTTTTTTTAAAGCCGTGGCAAATATTTTTCTAGACGGTGGCCGTTGCATTTTTGCTCCATTTGTAGACTGGAAGGATGTAGTTTCGTCGCCCAGCTTCTGAGTTGAGTGCATGGCGTGACACTGTGAGCTGCGTTTGTTTTTCGTTGGCACAGGAGCGGAGCATGTGTGGGGTGACCCGTTTGCTATGAAGCTGAAACTAGGATTACCAGATTACCAGATTACCAGATTTTAATTGTGAGCTGTCTGTTCTCCCAAACTCTCTTTGCCAATCTGCTCATCGTTGTTGTTGCCTTACCTATCCTGATGTTAATTTCTTGGTCTAGCGATAGTTTACTATTCACTGTGAAACTCAGATAGGTAAAATGGTCTATTATCTCAAGCTCTTCGCCGTCAATGTATACTGCAGGTCTGTCATTGACACCTTTGTCACATATCACTCCTGTCGCGTGCCTAATGTAAGGATTTCTCCTTCAGAACCAACAACACTCAGAGATAATTATGTTGAGTCGTTTGGCTCGTATTGGTCTAAGGGATTCCCCGTGGCCAATATACGCTCAACTTATCTCTGGAGTAGGGCAACTCAAGTATTGGCACTACAAAATATGTCAGTATATGCATACAATATTTCTAGGCACACTTGGCTGGACACCCCCACTACTTACTAAAGAAAGCCCCCAGGTTATGATAGTTCATTATCATAACCATGTTAACACATATAATGAAGATACATACACACACAACTGCTAAACACTTAAAAAGGTGAAATAGAGACACCTAAGTCAGCCATGAAAATGAATGCATGTAATCAGTGTAATATACATATAATAATGAAGTGGATTCCAGCTATCAGTGGAAGAATCTCAGAAAATAATGTCAAGATACCAAAGATACTACACAGACAGCAGGTCTTGGAGATGACTCTATGTCATCATTGGGAAACATAGGAGCTGTGAGGCACAAAGCAAATCAGGCATCAAACTTAGCTTCTCTTCTTTTTGTCTATGATGCCTCCCTCAGCTCCGGATGATTCGACTGTCTTTGACTCTGGGAATTCTGCTCCACTGGATCAAGAAGTAAGAGAGTACCTCACCATAGAGGACACAGCACTGTACTGGTACTTAGCAAGTCTCTATCACCAGTTAGGACACACACTGTCTTTGCTACACTAAGCTCTAGCACTGGTAGGCTGTTTGGGTTATAAGTTCCCACATAATGATGACGTTCGGAACCTTCACAGGTGTTCGCTGGTGGTTAGTTTATGGTTTATGGTTTATTCATGGTTGGTGGGTGTTGGTTGGACTGTGAAACTTCTGCCAGCTCCTCACAAAGGATTTATCCCAAGCATATGTAAAAACTGAGACATTCCAGATCGCCTTGTGAAAGTGAAATTATACAGGCATAGATTGACACGTCTGGACGCTTGGAACCGGCAAGAAAGAATCGCGTCACTTACGCACTTTAGGCGTTAGTAAGAAAAGGAGTTCCCTGTATACATGGGCAAGGAGTAAATCGGTTTCTAAGAAACCTCAATTAACTCCTCTAATATATATCAAAGATATATACATTTAAAAGTGGAGTTTAGTTAAAGAAACCAGAAACTGTAGACATAATAATGTTGTCCGATAAAGGCATATATATATAGATATAGGGGACTATATCTTTCCGGACGAGTCCAAGTTTGAATTTTTGCCGGTTACAGGTAAGTCAAGTTACCAGCCTTACGGACTGATGCGTAATGGCTTATCATTTCACGACAACCTTGCACCATAATCTTTGTCTTCTTTTTGCAGACTCTTAGTTTAAATTAACAGCACGCATCAGCAAAGGCAGATAGTGAAAATTGCAGCTCCTCCTCTGAGTGGGTGGTTATTGCGGCATCATCTGCAAACACAGCTCTGATAAGAACATTTCTCATCCTGGTTTTGGCCTTCAGCCAGCGAGCATTGTAAAGGCTGCCGTCAGATCGAGAATGAATGAAAATACCACCCTCCTGATCTCTAAAGGCATGTGTCAAAAAAAAAATGTGAAAAGTATATTCCAAAGAGGGTAGGAACAAGTACACACCCCTGCTTCACTCCATTTTTGATTACAAACGCCTCCGATGTTACAACACCAAAGTTTATTGTACCTTTCATGCCTGTGTGGAACGACTCAATAATGCTCAGTATAGTAGGTGGACACCAAATCTTCTTCAGTGCCTTGAATAGACCTTTTCGTCTAACCAAATCAAATGCCTTGGTAAGATCAATAAAAGCGACATACAGTGGTTGATTTTGTTCGAGGCATTTTTCCTGCAATTGTCGTAATAAAAATATCTTATCAACGGTAGATCCGTTCCCACGAAAGGCACACTGGGACTGGGTTAATGTGGTCTTCCAGGATCTGGAGTCTTCGCAGAACAATTCTCGCAAGCACTTTTCTAACAGTACACAGCAGTGATATTCCCCTGTAGTTATTGCAGTCACTCAGATAACCCTTGTTCTTATACATAGTTATGAGTCTTTGAAGTCTGGCGGAACCTGTCCCTCTTGCCAGCAGAGTGTTATTAGCTGATAGATGTGTGGGGTTAGAATGTCTTTCCCACTCCTGATGATTTCAATAGGAACTCCATCTCTGCCTGGGGATTTCCCTAAAGCCAATTCATCAATATCATTCTTAACTTCTTGTGAAATGTATTTTTTAACAGACATTTCTCCAAAAAAAAAAAATCCAATCTGCATGTCGCACTCTATAATCGCAGAATTTAAATGCTGAAACAAAGTGATTTTGTGAATTTATTTGGTCCTCTTCTTCTTTTCCCTTTAGAATTCCAACAAAGGTGTTTTAATCAAACTTTCCTTTCTCTAGAGTTGCTTTCTTCTATGTTTTTCGGATATATTCAGAAATCTGAGATAGATTTAGTCAAATAGTTTTTTTTCCCCTTTTACGAGTCACTAAAATATATTGTATGTCAATCATCAAAAATAAATAGAAGTAGATAAACAAATCAAACTCCATCCGGATGTGTTTGTTATCTTTGCCTAAGGATTAAAATCCCTTTGGGATATATAAAATAGGTATCAGAGCTTCTTCTTCTTCTGTTTCTCCTCCCTGTCCCAATCCTCTCCTTCTGCTGCTGTTGTTCTTTATTGGAACACAGGTGTACAACCGACTGCAAGCGATCCTATCTTTTATCATCTCTTGTAGCTCTCTATGTGGACGTGTCCAGTTGACCTCCAACAACTATAAATGACAGACTTAGAAGATGTAAATTTAGAAATCAGAAAACGAAGATGGAGATAGATTGCACAGGTCCTCAGATAAAGAAAGACAGACTGCCGACACAGGCAATGCAATGGACACGCCTAAGACAGGGAGGAAGAGACAGACCCAGAGAAACTTTAAGGTAATTCTTTGCGGCTGAACTCAAGGCTACGCGAAGAATAAAATGGAGAGAGAGAGAGGATGGCTCAAGGTCGAACTGAGTGGCGACAGTTTGTCTCTATCTTTAGTGCCTCTTGGCGCGATGAAGATTGATTTAATGATTTGCAGCTCTCTCTGCATGCTTCACATTCCATTTGTTTCCCCTGTTTTTTCTTTCCTGAATGCTTTTCAGGTCTTCCTTTACATTTTGTTTGCCTTGCAAGCACCATAGAAAGGACATTCCATATGTATCACCAATGTCTCCTTTCAGCGTGAGTCATATCCAAGTGAAGAAATTAACAAATTGATGTTGGGTTACTGTGCAGGACCATGAATATCTGAAAAAGATATTTCTGGAGGAACATGGTGACGGTATGTGGGATAGAAGAACACACTAAAGCAGTAGGATTCAGCTTGGTATGGATGACCTGCACATGACAGAATCAGGGATCTAGTGTCTGGCTTACTTTGGTAGCCATTTAGAAAGGCTGTTCAGAGTTGACATAGTAATGGATGATGGTACACGGAAACTTCAGTTATTGCAGAACCATTGAGACCAGAAACACATTTACAGACAGTGACCAACATTGATGTAAAAGAAGAAAACAGGTAGAGATGATAGGGTGTGTTAAATGATATCAAGTTTAATGTTTTAAAAACACTCTCTATTTGCTTCTTTCAAAACTGGTAATGGTTCGTAAACTACACAAACTGTGTCCATGTTATCTGATACATATTTCCATTCACCACTGACAGTATTCACAGAAACATGTTTCATGTGAAATAGAAATAATCTGACATGGCGGTTAATGAAGTCAAAAAATCCAGAAAGTTGGCGATATATTCCAGATATATTGTTGAATGTTTTGAGTCAGTAATCAACAAGAAATAAGCGACAAAATAATCTAATATTGAAACGAAATGATAATCAGATTATTCTTCTGGGATGTAGCCTTTTCCGCTGGCATCGAACATAAAGAAGGCTAGTCGTATTGTGTCTTCCTATTCCGTTTCTGTTTGGAAAATATTTAAATAATTGCACAGTCACAATGTATTCAAAAAGAAGACTAATTAAGAAAAAAAAAATGTAATGATCCCTTATCACGCCTATCAGCGCATCGGGCATATGGACAGAGTGTCCCATATTTTTACAGACCATCAGCACTCGGTGGGTAATGTGGTCAGCATTACGCCGGCTGTCTTTACTTTCCCAGGACAGCCCATCCTGGTACCCATTTTAGGCTGGGTCGACCTGCGACGTCCCATACCACGACAACCATACCATACCAGGACGCCGCCTAATTAAGAAAAACTAAAATAAAAACAGAGGTAATGTGTAGCAAAGATCTATGGCATAACCTGATAATTTCTGTGTGTTTACATACATCAGATCAGACTGTACAGGTAATTTGGTATTAGTATATAGTGATATTAATATGGTGTTTTTTTAATACTGATACTAGCAATAACATTCAGGTCTTGCATTGATATATGCTTACAGAAATATTGTTTTCTTCTCTAGTGTGTTTTCTGTAAACAAGGCAGTTTACACATCTTGTGGTTTACAGATAGACGGAAATATCTGTGACTTTTGCACAACTAAGAACTTCTTTCGCTCCCTTTTGATTCTCCTTCTGTTCGCACTGTGTCTGGCTCTCAGGTGCAACCAGACCTCATACAGCCCCTCCCGTTCGCTGCCTGAAGCGGCTTTGAACCGTTTTCTGAGTGCGTCCTAGTCTGCTCTGCACTTCTCAATTTCCCTTTGTCTTCTGCTTTTTTCTTGCAAGACGCCCGGCTTCGTCTTCTTAAATGTCCCGAATTCGCAGAAACAGTGATCATATATTATGGCACCAAACCGTGTTAGCTTGTCACCTAGCGACATTTTCTTAAATTCACCGTACATTTTCTCACAAAGTATACTTTCCAGCTTGCACCACGGCACCTTATCGCGTGTATGCACTTGTATTCTTTGGAAATCAAGGGTGCTGCTCTGTAATTGACGTCTTGAGCCTCTCCCGGATAGTTAGGCTCACGCAACCTGTTAACTACAGTAGTAGGTATGCGCCGACGCTCACTGTGTGGCGCACCCTCGTACTTGATCCTTCCAGCATGCGTTCTCAGACCATGCAACCCAGTGAAGCTTTTTTCACATGTACATTGCCAACCCGGAGGATGGGCAAAAATTCGTTGGTATCAATCGACGTGGGCCCATTATTTTCACTCTCTTTTGATGGACCCTGAGGGCATATTTCATTATTAGTTTGCGATATTATTAGTATTAATTTTACTGTTTAATTAGGAATCAACATCATAGCAATCATGACATGCCTAACCCCACCTTCGGCAGCAAGCTAAGAGTTCCATTTTCGATGGCACCAGTAACTGCCTGATTATATATCTGTTTCGCCTTCCTTTTGGGTGTTGAGCATTGGCCAGATCCCCTGGTAACTCCCCAGTGCCATTCTCTCCAGACCGTAGTGATTTATTTGTACTTCCTCACTGTTCACTCTCTCCCAAAGGGCCCTCACAACATTTAGCTTGTCATACATCAATTCACCAACAAGTGGTGTAGAGCCAGCTAGTCTGCCTAATGTTGACTTATAAAAACTTACCATATTTATTACCTTCACTGTTTCAGTCATCATTTTATTTCTTCACTATGCGAATTGCATTACAGAGTTCAAACCTGAAGGTGCTGCGTTGCTGTACTAATGGGCATTACAGTATAAAATGGTAAAGACGTTGAGGCAATGGAGAAAAATGTTCAGAACATCATACAGAAATAGAAACAATAAACTCTCGGATTGTGAGGGCTTCATGCGTTACAAGAACACTCAACCCAGACAAAAGAAAAGACAAAAGCCATTAAGGATGTTTTAGGGACATCAGATAAATGCACCATTCGTACCAACTTTGATTATTGTTGTTAGACATGGACGTTCACAGAAAAAACATTAACACACAATCAAAGCATCTGGAATGAGATTTAAGCAGTTCAGCAAGAAAACAAGAAGGTTAAGTACCAAACGAAATGGCCAGATCACATGTACTATTTTATTGGCTATTGAGTCAACAGTTCTAGACTCAAAATGGAGTGTCTTAGGCGGTCATGGGAGTGACCAAATCCTATGCTCAGTCTTGATTTCTAAAACTAGCACGATCAGGGCTGTGAGAACGCGCATTACGTTTAAGTATGAGATGGGCAGTTCTCTTCTTGGATGCCTTCAACAGAAGGTTTCCAGCAGAACCACCATCTCTGCTTTTGTACAGCCTCTATGGTGGACACAAGACGTATAACAGGCATGGAGAGCAAAGCGAGCTGAAGTTAAGAAGTTACAGAAAGTTCGAAAGGCACCTCACAGGTTACACGAGGATATAGAGAGACTAATGGAGTTAGAAAATAAAACGTAACAGATCTCAGGCGGTGTGCAGCGGATGCAAAGAAGGCTAAATGGGAACCTTTTATGAGCGAAATTGGAAGAGATAGATCACTGGGTAGGTTTTGCAGACTTCACAGAGAGATGCAAAGAAAGGATCGGCCTATTACAATAGGCATTATACACACTGATAATTATATACTAGTGACAACAGAAAACGAGAAAGCTGAAGCATTTTTGAAGAGATTAATAGCCCTAACTTATCATAATGATAGGCAGCTTAGAAATTCAGTTAGAGATAATTTGTATAATAAATTAAATGAATAATTTTTATTTAGAATATCATTAGGGTGTAGGATACAAAACATATATTGCAAAAAGCAAAGGACACTACGCCAGGGCCAGACGGAGTCAGGTATGTCCACTTGAAGAGCATGGGCAATGAAGACTTAAGGGAGATGACTTTTTACTTCAACCAGAGCATCAGAACAGCTTCAGTACCGCAGAAACGGGCACACAGTTACCTTATCCCACTTCAAAAACCAGGCAAAGATCATTCTTAACTCAGCGGTTTCAGGATTATCACCCTAAAAAATACTTTCGACAAGGTATTAGAAAAGATTATTGCTCATGTATAAACATTTGCTTATGCAGAGGATGTTCAGTTGTCAAAAATCATGTCTAAAAATTTCAAAAGAATGTGGAGGAACATAAACACTGGCACCACCCAACAGTTTTTGTTTCTAAGAGTTTCAAATTTTTTTTTAGTAAATAAAATTCCTTGCTTCTTTCACATGACTTTAATTCCCTTAATAGAGCAACCGTGGTCTAGCAAACAGACTTAGCCTGCGGATCAGAAGGTCGTAGGTTCAGGTCTTGACAGGGGCCGGACACCTTTCACAAATGACATTGGCTCGCAGGTCAACTCAGCCTTGAGTGGGTACCAAGTACAGTCTTGGGAAGTAAAGGCGGCAAGCATGATGCTGACCACATCACCCACCAAGTGCCGTTTGGTCTATAAAATATAGGTCTAGCCCTTTACATAAATACGACTGAATGCGTAGAAAAGGGTCCTTTATTTCACTTGCACAAGTCCCTTACGATTTTGTGGCAGATATCTCATACAGATTTTACCAATATGAAAAGTGCATGCCTTGCTTCTAAAATTATTGAATAAACAGCGAGAGGCATACATATACAAAAGACATCAATGTGTCCTGGACGGTTCAAACGGAATGCAGATTTCTTCAGACAGACGGGTATTGTGTATTTAACTAATGAAGATATGCTGATTTTCTATCTTTCTTGTATTCTTCTGTCAATGACTGCTTTATGCCACAAGGTGTCACAGTTTATCTGATGATAGGAAGCCTAGCCAAGATGCACTCAGTTGTATAGTATGTTGTGATGTTGTCAAGTCTTAGAAAGTCAGTGACTCCCACAGTCTATGTTTTTTTCTAGGTTTGTCTGCGTCTTTGTTTTACTCCCTGTTCATAACATTTTCATGTTTCATGATTTTCACTATTTGCTGGCTGCTGAAGAGGGGGTCCGAGCACTAATGGGAGTTTCCCGAGTGCTGTGATGTCGATCCCTTATTCAACATTCAGCATGGTTTTTACTGACTGGCATTCTGTGTGGTTTTTTGATGGCACAGGACCTGAGCAGGTATGTGGGTAACCTGTCTGGTATGAATTTTGAACTGCAATTACCTGATTCATGGTTCTCTTTGGAAAACATAAATCACGAAATTTAGCTACACCATTTTTGTTAGGCTAGGCTCTTAGTATGTATCTTCTTCTTGTTATTGTTTTCTTCTTCATATCCTTTTTCTTTTTCTCTTTCTCTTTCTTCTTCTTCTTCTTCCTCTTCTTCTTCTTCTTCTTCTTCTTCTTCTTCTTCTTCTTCTTCTTCTTCTTCTTCTTCTTCTTCTTCTTCTTCTTCTTCTTCTTCTTCTTCTTCTTTTCTTCTTTTTTCTTCTTCTTCTTCTCTTCTTCTTCTTCTTCTTCTTCTTCTTCTTCTTCTTCTTCTTTCTTTCTTCTTCTTCTTTTCTTCTTCTTCTTCTTCTTCTTCTTCTTCTTCTTCTTCTTCTTCTTCTTCTTCTTCTTCTTCTTCTTCTTCTTCTTCTTCTTCTTCTTCTTCTTCTTCTTCTTCTTCTTCTTCTTCTTCTTCTTCTTCTTCTTCTTCTTCTTCTTCTTCTTCTTTCTTCTTCTTCTTCTTCTTCTTCTTCTTCTTCTTCTTCTTTCTTCTTCTTCTTCTTCTTCTTCTTCTTCTTCTTCTTCTTCTTCTTCTTCTTCTTTTTCTTCTTCTTCTTCTTCTTCTTCTTCTTCTTCTTCTTCTTCTTCTTCTTCTTCTTCTTCTTCTTCTCTTCTTCTTCTTCTTCTTCTTCTTCTTCTCTCTTCTTCTTCTTCTTCTTCTTCTTCTTCTTCTTCTTCTTCTTCTTCTTCTTCTTCTTCTTTCTTCTTCTTTCTTCTTCTTCTTCTTCTTCTTCTTCTTCTTCTTCTTCTTCTTCTTCTTCTTCTTCTTCTTCTTCTTCTTCTTCTTCTTCTTCTTCTTCTTCTTCTTCTTCTTCTTCTTCTTCTTCTTCTTCTTCTTCTTCTTCTTCTGCCTTTCATCTTCTAATTATGTAGAGTACTCAGCTTCTTTTTGTGTGTTCACTCTTAAAAATGTAGTTAGCATATTGTATTGCGGTTTACAGCTAGACTGTAGTATTTGCATCTTTCTGTCCATCACATCCGAATTCAGCAAAACCCTAAATTGTCACCTTTTATGCCGTGCTTGGTAATGGCCAGTGGGTCTTTTTCTTGTCCCTGCAGATTGGTCCCGTGGAACACGATCTCACCTGGTATCAAACCATTCGTAGGAGGTGAGTTGAGTTGAATCAAGAATAAACATCACAGCACTGGGGACATTAGCATACGGGCTCTGTTTCCATCCTCAGCAGCCAGCGCAGAGTTACAATTCTAATGGTGCCAGTCGTAGTCTTACCTTTCCTCTGAGTGTAGTGTGCTGGCCGAACCCTCAGGTCACACCCAGGAGCATCATTGTCTCCAGCCCATAATAATCTAGTTTCTCTTCTGACTTCGTTACTTGTTCCCAAAAGGCTCTGACCACATCTGCTTTGTCATGTACCAGTTCACCATCTAGGGGTGCAGATCCAGCCAATCTGACTGCCTGTTCATTCCCCACCACGCCGACATGGCCTGGAGGAAAGACCAAAAGTATGCTCACTAACCGTTTCATTGCAAGTGCAGCTTGCGACTCTGCTTAAAGCAATCCTGTATTCGCCTTTTTCAGCATGCTTTTAGAGTCCGTTTCAATTACGACATGTGTATGTATCTTGTTCTCTGGAAACCAACAAGCTGCAGGGAACGCCTCCGCCTCCATTTTAATGCTAGATGTTTAAAAAAAAATCCTATACTAGGCTGTCCTGCGCTAAAGATTTCCATTGGCTTTCGATTCAAAACCCCCTCTTCCCTCTCAAAAAACAACCATCTGTGTAGATAATTAGATCATGAGGATGACAATTGTCGTGACTTAGCTGCTGGTCTTTCACCTCAGTAGCCGCCACTGGCGACTCTCTGCATTCACGGCTTGATGTGATCATGACCCTACACAGGTCAGACCTTTCCCCAAGCCATTAGTAGGAGTGTTTATGGTATGAATGACTGAGTTATGCATATAATCTTTTACAGGGAATGAGACAGCCGGTCTCACTTCAACCCTCCTGAATAATCTCTTATGACATGCATGGTAGGCTTTAGTGTCACTATTCTCTGCTTCCTCCATTGACCTCGGCGACAACACAGCTGGGTTTATTTTGAGGATAACAGACTGTTAAACTCTGCTTTGATGTCGGTGTCTTTAATGGTACATAACTTTTAACGAGATCTGACTGCATCATTGCTGTCTCCCATAGATCCAATGTTATGATGTGACACACTGATGCTTGGTGTAAAACACGTGTTACCAATGTTAAAACACAAACACGCATTATCAGCAAACACACTCACACCTCATAAAAATGACCAAAACAGGTAATGATTAAAAAATATAATCATACCATAAAAGGATTAGCAATAGTGGTAGCAGTAATAACAGCAACTGTAATAATAGTAGTAGTAGCAATAACAGAAAACAATAGTAAAAGATATAATGGTAATGAATATAATATTATAATTTGTATGAAATCATAACAAAAACATTAAATATAGCTAAAGTAACCAATTTTAAGATCGATTATTTGGAATAAGCTGCGGCTATCACTAAGCAGTTTTGATAAATTTTGTTTTAGGGGATTTCCATTAAATTATTGTTCAAACAAGGATGATCCAACGACAGGCCTAGCAAGCCGGTAGGGGATTTGTTTGTTCAAGCACCATTGCTCAAGATTTATGGTGTATTTTGAAGAAAAAGCGCGATTACACCAGCGCTTCAAACCGCCACACACAAGACAGAGTCATGAAAGAAACACCGGCCAAGATAGACAGATCCGGCACGACAGTTTTTAAGATGGCTACATGGAACATTTGTGGTATGGGGGACAAAGTGGCTGAATTGGTTGAATTTATGATTAAGAGTAAAATCAAACTTTTGGGAATTGCTGATATCAGAAGAAAAGCTCAAGGCGTCCAGAAAATTCATAAGAACTTCGTTCTGATTTGGAAAGGAACTCAACCACAAGAAACTAACAAACATGGAGTGGGTTTTATCATTGCTCCAGAAACAGCAAAATATTTACTAGATTCAGATTTCGTGTCAGAGAGAATCATAAGTATCAGACTGGCTGCAGGTAAAAGAAGAGTATCGTATATTCAAGTATATGCTCCTTGTAACGACACTTACACTGAAGAAGAAAGAACGGAATTTTTTGACCAACTTAGTGAAACCATCAGTAAAGTTACAGACACTGATGGCTCGTATGTGATGGGAGATTTCAACGGACATGTGGGAGAATGTCGACCTCCATGGTCCACATATATGGGACCATTTAGTGACAAAGAAAATTAATGTAACAACAATGGAGAACAATTACTCAATGTATGTGCAGAGCATGAACTAATTATCAGCAACACGCTATACCAACATAAGAGAAGCAAGATACTGACCTGGTATAAATGGAATAATATTAACCAAGCATCACAGATAGATTTTATTCTCACAAAAAAGAGCGACAGATGGAGAATAAAGAACTCCAGGGCCATCCCAAATGCAATAATAGACTCTGACCATAGACCTGTAGTACTTTGGCTCTATAAACCAACAAGAATTTGCATTGATAAAACACCACAGCTAATGGATCAGATAGCCATAGAGAAACTAAAAGACAAAGATGTGGCAATTCAAGTTAAGGAAACACCTTCAGTACTTTAGAGAGAGGAAATAACATAGAAGAAGAGTGGCACATTTTTAAAACATGCATCCTGAATGTAATGACAGAAAAGTGCGGACTCCGAAAGCCAAGAAGACGCATGAAACAAACAGCACGGTGGAATGAAGAAGTTAAAATTTCTATCAAAGAAAAGAAGAAATATTCTCATCAGTGGAAAAAGTCCAAATTAGATGAGGACTACATCAAATATAGAAAAGCAAGAGCAAAGAGCAAGAGGAAAGTAAATTCGGCAAAATCAGAATCATGGGCAAACTACGGAGAACAATTAGCAAGGCTATGCACTGATTCACCAGGTGAGTTCTACCGAAGCATCAAGGCTATGAGACTGAGAGAAGGGAAATTTAACCCATCAAAGATCATAAACAGCAAGGCTAAAAAAACCACTCACCAAATCCCAAAATGTTAAAAGAAGATGGCAAGAATATTTTTCTGAATTACCGAATAGTGGACCACAGGAACCAGTGTCTAATAAAATAAAATTTAAACAAGAACAAGAACCTAATATATTAGAATCTGAAGTTGAAAAGATCCTAGAGCAAAGCAAAAGAAACAAAGCGGCCGGAACAGATGGTATTACAACAGACATAATACTTGCATGTAAGGCAACAGCAGTAAAATGGCTGACAAGAATATTCAATATGGGCTGGGAGGAAATGAAAGTTCCCGTTGACTGGCAGAGAGCAATTATAGTTCCCGTATGGAAGAAGAAAGGTGATAAACGAGATTGTGAAACATACAGAGGTATCTCTTTACAAAGCCATGTAGGAAAGATGTTTGCAAAAATATTAGAACGAAGAGTGAGGGTGATATTAGAACCTAAATTAAGTAAAAATCAGTTTGGATTTAGAAAAGGAAAGAGCTGCACTTACTCTTCGGCAAATTTGTGAACAGACAATAGAATATAATAAACACCAGAATCTTATATTCATTGATCAAGAGAAGGCTTTTGACAGGGTTAACATAAATAAACTTTGGAACATTCTTGAAGAATTTGGTGTACCGAGTCAATTATTGGGAAACATAATGGCTCCCTATCAAAATAGCCAGAGCGCTGTAAGAACAACGGAAGGTATGACAGACTGGTTCCCCATTACATCAGGAGTACGACAAGGATGTGTCCTATCACCCCTACTCTTCATCACATATATGGATAAAATTGCACAGGAGTCAAACCAAAACACAGATATTATAAATGAACTACTCTTTGCAGATGACCAATGTTTGTTACAAGAAGAAGAACAAAAACTACAACAACGTGTTGATTCATTGCTCACTATCTGTACAAAATTTGACATGAAAATAAACACCTCAAAAACTGAAGTAATGACCATAGGAAAGAAACACAGTAATGTAAACATAAAGATCAATGACATACAATTAGAACAAGTTCAAGAATTCAAGTACTTAGGATGCATATTTACAGAACATGGAAGACTCGATAAAGAGATACAGGCTATAGTTCAAAAAGCCAATGCAGTCAATTACCAACTGGCCCCACTTCTTCGTCATACAAAGATCTCGTTACCAGCCAAACAACGGATGATCAACAGCATTTTCATCCCTACGTTATGTTATCAGTGCCAAACGTGGACAATGAACAAATCACATATGCAAAAAAAAAAAAAAAAAAATACGTGTGAAATGCGATGTCTCCGAAGAGTCACCAACAATACACGAAGAGACAGAGTCACAAACGACAGCATTAGAGACAAAGTTGGAACAAGAGCATGCATGAAACATATTGAAAGACAGAGAATGAAGTGGTTTAGCCATTTAGTAAGAATACAACCGGATAAGATAGCCTATAAGGCCTTTTACAGTAGAACATCGGGAAGAAAGGCCAGAGGAAGACCCAGGAAAAAATGGATAGATGGAGTAGCTGAATACGGCCAAAAGATCCAAAAAAACTGTCACTGAAATCACGCGAGAGGCTTAAAGCAAATATTTTAAACCACGGCACTGGCCTACAACCCGGTAAAAGTGAAGAAGACAATAGATAAATAGAACCAATTTTAAACCAAAACATAATTGAGCTGTCATGAAAGTTTTGAGGTAATCATTAGTTGTAAGCAGAAATATATGTTCGCATGTTGATGATCTCAAGGACAGGAGACAGACAACACAAATGTATGAAAAAGAAAAGTTTTCATTACAAAAAAAAAAGTAAAATCTGTTACATTTATTAAAGTGCTCTATTTCATTCTTTAGTGCTACATATTGCCCTGTACTTTGAGAATACTGACACTGAGATGCACTGAAAACCTGGAGAGTTTGCATTTATGCTTTATATATGAGAAAAAGATAACTCTCCACACCTCGTTGAGAATTCGCTGCACTGGGAATTTTTTTTTTTCAGCAATTTGTTTCAATGTTAATCACCCTCGATCACTGTTTTTGTATGAAAATAATGTTCTCGTTCTCTTAAATGTTTCAATTCAATCTTCCATATTTCTCTCCTCTTCGTGTGATAATACTAATTTTGTAATCCTGTAATCCTGGTCTAATTGCTGACACCTAACTTTGACTGTTTAATTGCCATTCAAGCTAAACAATATGTACCTATCAATTTTACCTGGGCTATTTGAAACACTATGTTTTTCGATTGTTGGGAAATAATTGAATTCATTTTACTTGGCTAAATTAATACTTGTCTAAATTAATACTTGGCTAAATTAATATTTGGCTAAATTAACAACCAGTTGTCTTTGTGATCGCTTCTGTCAGGGCCGGGGAAGGGGAAAAAATGTAGGAGGGGAGGGGGGGGGGTGTTAATCAGCAAGTATTAGTTGTAAACGTTGCACAATTAACTAAACCTCTCTTTGTAGGAGAACGTGTGGTAATTTCTGTCTAAGGTGGCTTCTTAGATCCGCAGTATCCTTGGCGATGAGCGGTGGTTTGGGAAGGGGGGGGGGGGTGAGTTGTGGTTCAATCCATTCTTGTTATAACTCCTGAAGGAACACTCCAGTCAGAGCACAGCGTATGTACCAATGCTGTCACATCCCGTAAGTAAAGTAAAGTAAAGATCCCGGTACCCATTTTAGGCTGGGTCGACCTGCGACGTCCCATACCACGACAAAAATCCACGCTGCCTGCATGGGTTTCGATCGCGGCATGCTGGCTTACAAGTCGGACTCGCAACGCGCATCCCGTCGGTGATAGATTATCGGTCTGGAATGCTACCAAATCAAAGAGACTGTTGATGAAACTTGAACGCATACAGAATGAAGCGATGCGGGTAATTCTGAGATGTACAAGAGATACCCAAGTAGTATGTATGCGATATATACTTGCACTGCCTACTATTCGCAAACAGGCTCAAAGTTGTGCATAAAAAAGTAATATTTCAGAGTAGCTGCATACAAGAAGCACCTCCTGCATGAAGCCCTGGGTAGAGCTAAGGGTCACAGACTTAAAAGAGAAAGGTCTTGGAATGCGCAAGCAGAAGACACAATTAGACATGTGTGCAGAATTGATAAATTTAGGCAAGGAGAGGAGTGGGTCAAGGTGTCCGAACAAGTTTCAGACTTGTGTAGGGTTCTAATCACTTTAGGTCGTGAGGGCAGGGACTGACCAGCTGGTGCTGCAGAATCAGAAGTTCAGAAAATGATTCATGGCAATCCCCCCCCCCCACCCCTTTTCCCCCAGGTGATCTGATTATCTATAGAGATTTCTCCGTGTTGGGAGGCAGACATAGTGCATTATGGTTAAAATATGAAGCCATGGATATGATATCACAACATCTAGTATGAGAATAGAGGTGGAGGCAGCCACTGCTGCCTTTCGCTGGCTTGAGAATCAGCAGTACACAGATGCCGTGATTGTAACTAACTCACAGATCATGTTGGGAAAGGTCTCGCTTGCGTGTTAGGAAATGAGCAAGAAGATAGACTGGCCGGCTGCACCAGATGGCAGTGAATTTATGTATAACAAGCCAGATATTGTGAGGGCCCTTTGGGAGCGACTCAACAGTGCGGAGGCAGAGATACATTATTATGGTGTGAGGAGTTAGTTACAAGGGGATCTGACCGACGCTCAACACTCAGGGAAAGGACAAGACCGATATACAATCAGACTGGTACTGGTGCTATCGGAATTGGAACTCTTCGCTTGCTGCTGAAGATGGGGAAGGAGCGCTTATGGCGGTGTTCTAAGTGATGTGATGTCGATTCTTTTTCAACATTTAACATGTTGTACGCTGGCATCACTGAATTCATTCTCACTAAATTACCAAAACATTTACATTATCTTTTTTTCTCACATGATGTGTTCAAGTTTTGTTCACAGCCTTTCTCAGACATCTCATTTCGCAGATGATTAGTTTCCTTTCGGCTTCTTAAGTCAATCTCCGTCTGACACTGGTCGCACAAGGGTGGTGAAAAGATAATTAAAGCAATGTTTCCCTGTTGTAAATTCAACCTGGACGTACAGTGGCCATGAACAATGCAGTCATTTAAAATCATTCACACGTTAAACAATGGCAGAACGCTTAGATTTCTTGAAGCAGCGGAGATTAGCCACCTCCACCCTAACTGTGCATTCAAAAAGAGGTTTTACTGCGCTGTGGCTTGCCCTGGTAAAACAGGCAGTTGCGTCTGACTGTTATTGAATTTGTACTTCACTTATAAAGGATTCGCTTATTTGCTGAATTTATGCAATTGTTGCTGTAGTATGCACCTGACGAGATACACCGAAATATGCCAGGCAATAAATAGTGCAATCTGCTGTTCGTGTCTTCTTTGTTCAAACATGGAAACCGTCTATTTTAATATACAATGTCCCTTAATTTGTAACATAATGTACACCAACATTGATTAACTTGTCCCATTGTTTTACCAGTCCTTCCAAAATTGCTGCAAACAACTGAGTTCTCTGTTTTCTAAACAACGTTTTCATTTTGCATTTATCTTTTGCATCATTTTCAAAATGTCGCCTGCCAAGGTGGATTTTCAGTGGCCAAACCGGTGGAAATCGCTAGAGCCTAGGTCGGGCTGTAAGGTGAATAAACGTTTGTCAGCATAAAAATGAAGCATTTCTTTATGAATGTCCTTTTGCAGGCAACCCGTTTGTACAAACACACAAACATACACACACACATGCACACACACACACACACTTACACACACACACACACAAAGTGCACGTTGTTCTTTAAGGGTAAACCCCATGTACAGTCGCCATTTTGTTTTTGTGTTTCGAATGCGCATGCAGCACCTAGCGCCACCTAACGAACGGAGACATACAGTTTGATGTTGCTGTCACCTAACGATACCTGTAGAAACCACCAGCTACATTTTCCTGCCATCCCTTAACCATGTTTGACTTATTGATGTCCTCTCCTAGAAAACAATAAGTTTGTAAAATTTGATGTAAGAAAATTACACTGTTTAATCTAATGAGACAAATGCTGCAAGGTCGTCTAGGCAAATCAGTGTGCAAGGACCCATACCGACAACGACTCAATAAAATTACATGTAAAATGGTCCATAATATTAAACATGTATTTATTCTGTCAAAACATTGAGATAGATTAGATGGCCCGGAATGAAATAACAACAAACGTCTTATTCTAACAAGTATTTGCGGCATTCATGTTTACAGAATTGCTTTACTATGGGTTTGAAGTCGGTGGTCAGTGGGTCAGTGGTCAGTAGTCTTCATGATGTCAATTCCCACGTACATTACTAAACGCCAGTTCAATCACTGCTATCCCATTTTGTTACGAAGTACATTAAAAAAATATGTCTGGTCTTGAAAAGAATGTTCTCCTTACAGTTGGTTACCTTCATGCACATAAACAGTTTAAACGTCCGGATTAACAGACTTTAAATTGCCAAATATTATTTTTCTGTTTCAGTGAGGGAAAGTCTCACTATTTTCACTGGGAGCCAATTAATGATTGATAAAAATAATTCTTTCCAACGTTCATTATAATTCAGGTCATTGTAAAATATTTTAGCCATATTTTCACTTTTGACTTTAGTGCTTCAGAAGCAATGATTTTTTGAAAGGGATATCGCTCACACCAGTTAAAAGGCACTTTAGAAAATATGTGTGTATATGTATATGTGTATATATATATTCTCGTATATATATGCACTTGGAAATGTGTATGTGTGTGTGTGTGTGTGTGTATATATATATATATATATATATATATATATATATATATATATATATATATATATATATATATATATATATCCATGAGCTTGCGGATTTTAGTGACCAATCGAATTTACAAAGTCAATACAGGAATCGTGTTGTCATTCAAATATTGTCAATAGTGTCAAACAGTTTTTTGTGCAAACATCGTGCCATACGTCAAGCATTTTTTAGTTTAACCTTCTTTTTCAGAGGCTGGTAAGTTCCATCATCAAAAGTTTCATCAAATGCTCGGACACAAGCAGATTTTAAAGTGTCCCTGGGCTCTGTACTTTGAGTTTGGTTTCCTGACAAGAATCTCACGGTAGACTGTGGCGCTTGTGAACCCGACGAGGGCAACAATGAAGCTGGGATAGACTTTGGTGTTTGTGAAACTGAGGGAGGTAACACTAATCCCGGTGTAAACTTTTCTGTTTGTGAAACCGATGACATAAAGGATCCTGGGGTAAACTTTTCTGTTTCTGAAACTGATGACATAAAGGGTCCTGGGGTAAACTTTTCTGTTTGTGAAACCGATGACATAAAGGATCCTGGGGTAAACTTTCCTGTTTCTGAAAACAATGACATAAAGGATCCCGGTGTAAACTTTTCTGTTTCTGAAACCGATGACATAAAGGATCCTGGGGTAAACTTTCCTGTTTCTGAAGCCGATGACATAAAGGGTCCTGGGGTAAACTTTCCTGTTTCTGAAAACAATGACATAAAGGATCCCGGTGTAAACTTTTCTGTTTCTGAAACCGATGACATAAAGGATCCTGGTGTAAACTTTCCTGTTTCTGAAGCCGATGACATAAAGGATCCTGTGGTAAACTTTCCTGTTTCTGAAGCCGATGACATAAAGGATCCTGGGGTAAACTTTCCTGTTTCTGAAGCCGATGACATAAAGGATCCTGGAGTAAACTTTCCTGTTTCTGAAGCCGATGACATAAAGGATCCTGGGGTAAACTTTCCTGTTTCTGAAGCCGATGACATAAAGGGTCCTGGGGTAAACTTTCCTGTTTCTGAAGCCGATGACATAAAGGATCCTGGGGTAAACTTTCCTGTTTCTGAAGCCGATGACATAAAGGATCCTGGAGTAAACTTTCCTGTTTCTGAAGCCGATGACATAAAGGATCTTGGGGTAAACATTCCTGTTTGTGAAACCGATGACATAAAGGATCCTAGGTTAAACTCGTCTGTTTCTGAAGAAAATGACGTAAACGGTCCTGGGGTTAAATTTCCTGTTTCCGAAGCCGATGACATAAAGGATCCTGGGGTAAACTTTCCTGTTTCTGAAACCGATGACATAAAGGATCCTGGGGTAAACTTTCCTGTTTGTGAAACCGATGACATAAAGGATCCTGGGGTAAACTTTCCTGTTTCTGAAGCGGATGACATAAAGGATCTTGGGGTAAACTTTTCTGTTTCTGAAGCCGATGACATAAAGGATCCTGGGGTAAACTTTTCTGTTTCTGAAACCGATGACATAAAGGATCCTGGGGTAAACTTTTCTGTTTCTGAATAAAATGACGTAAACGGTCTAGGGGTAAACTTTTCTGTTTCTGAAACTGATGACATAAAGGATCCTGGAGTAAACTTTTCTGTTTCTGAAGCCGATGATTTAAAGGATCCTGGGGTAAACTTTCCTGTTTCTGAAAACAATGACATAAAGGATCCAGGTGTAAACTTTTCTGTTTCTGAAACCGATGACATAAAGGATCCTGGAGTAAACTTTCCTGTTTCTGAAACTGATGACATAAAGGGTCCTGTGGTAAACTTTCCTGTTTCTGAAACTGATGACATAAAGGATCCTGGGGTAAACTTTCCTGTTTCTGAAAACAATGACATAAAGGATCCAGGTGTAAACTTTTCTGTTTCTGAAACCGATGACATAAAGGATCCTGGAGTAAACTTTCCTGTTTCTGAAACTGATGACATAAAGGGTCCTGTGGTAAACTTTCCTGTTTCTGAAGCGGATGACATAAAGGATCCTGGGGTTAAATTTCCTGTTTCCGAAGCCGATGACATAAAGGATCCTGGGGTAAACTTTCCTGTTTCTGAAACCGATGACATAAAGGATCCTGGGGTAAACTTTTCTGTTTCTGAAAAAAATGACGTAAACGGTCCTGGGGTAAACTTTTCTGTTTCTGAAACCGATGACATAAAGGGCCCTGGGTTAAACTTTCCTGTTTTTGAAACTGATGACATTAAGGGTCCTGGGGTAAACTTTCCTGTTTCTGAAGCCGATGACATAAAGGATCCTGGGGTAAACTTTCCTGTTTCTGAAGCCGATGACATAAAGGATCCTGGGGTAAAATTTCCTGTTTCTGAAACCGATGACATAAAGGATCCTGGTGTAAACTTTCCTGTTTCTGAAACTGATGACATAAAGGGTCCTGGGGTAAACTTTTCTGTTTCTGAAACCGATGACATAAAGGATCCTGGGGTAAACTTTCCTGTTTCTGAAACCGATGACATAAAGGATCCTGGGGTAAACTTTCCTGTTTCTGAAGCCAAGGATTTAAAGGATCCTGGGTTAAACTTTTCTGGTTCTGAAAAAAATGACGTAAACGGTCCTGGGGTAAACTTTTCTGTTTCTGAAACCGATGACATAAAGGGTCCTGGGGTAAACTTTCCTGTTTCTGAAACCGATGACATAAAGGATCCTGGGGTAAACTTTTCTGTTTCTGAAACCGATGACATAAAGGATCCTGGGGTAAACTTTCCTGTTTCTGAAGCCGATGATTTAAAGGGTCCTAGGGTAAACTTTCCTGTTTCTGAAACCGATGACATCACGGATCCTGGGTTAAACATTCTTTTGTGTGAAATCGATTCTGGGGTAGACATCGATGTATGTGAAACCGATGAAGGCATCAATAATTTCAGGGTAGACTTTGGCGCTTGTGCAGCCGGTGGTGATGGCAAGGATCCTGGGGTAGACTTTGGCATTTCTGAACACGATGACAATGATCCTAGAATAGACTGTGACATTTTTGAGGCTGACGTTAACGGCTTAAATCCCAGGACAGACTTTGAAGATTGTGAACCAACTTCTGTTGATGTCACGAATCCATGTTTAGTCAATAAAGTCTGCAAATCGGATGTTATTATATCAGTGGAACAGTCTACATGGTTGATTGTAGATCGAAACAGCAAGTAGCCACAATTGTCGCCTGGTAAATTGCTCTCTGTGAAACTACAGTCGACTTCAGAAAGTTTCAAGCACAAGCTGTCGTACTGTAGGTTTAAGACAGCCCACTTTTCGCTGCATGACGCAATGATATCATAAAAAGATGAATCCAAGCAAATGTCTACATCTGAAGAAGCCAATTTTAACATTGCAATGGTAGCAAGATTCTGTAACAGACTGATACAATAAGTTAATTTAGAAACGATCGCAGCCATATTTTGTTGGAAATTCTCATAGTGAGCATGTAGTTCTTCCAGGAGTTTTTTCTCCTGCACACTTACAGGTCCCTGCATCTTCTGTGTGATATCTCTAATTGTTTTCTCCGCAAGTAAAACCTTTTTATTTACTTCTCTCATTTGACTTTCTCGCACTTTGTCACGTTTTAGAGCTTCAACTATTATCGTCTGAATTTGACAAATTTTCTTATTCAAAAGAGATCGGCGATCATGTGCTATTTTTTTCAGGGTAACAAGTTTATAACACTTATCATGAGCGGTAGCTGCACAAAGATGGCAGATAGGTACCGAACAGTCAGTGCAGTACAAGGTCACTTCCGTGTTTGTATGTTTCGGACAAGGATGTGTAATATGCGGTTGTCCATTTTTCTGAAGTTCTTGTCTGAATTTGTAGAGGTCAGTCAGTTGTTTCATGAGGAAATCTGTTTTAAAGTGAGAAGCCCATGTGGGCAGTGAGCTATCCTTAGTTGGTAGTGGGGTGAATGCTCTACAGTCAGGACATGAGAACCCATACTGGCATACAGAAGCTTCTGCAACTGAAGCAGTGATGTGTTTAGTCAGGCAGCTTTCACAGAATCTGTGGGACATGAATAGTGACATTATTATTTTAAATATTTCTCCATTAATCGACAAAACAAAAAGTGATGCTAGTTTTTAAACAACTCTTACAGGATCTAGCTGACTCACCAATCTATTAACGATTATTGAAACTCTTTCATATGACCTACAAGAGGTAAGTTGTTATCCAACTATTTAAACACGTATCTCGTAATCTACATATAAAAAGCACATATTTCATAAATAATAAACAGTTATACTATTATTCACACATTGTCAAAAAATCTAAAACATACAGAGTATGTGCTTCAGAAAGCTCTAAAAAAAAAAAAAAACTAAAACGAACAAGAAACACTTTATCTGTTTCACCTTAACTGGCAAGATTCACATATGTCAAGAATAAATCAATCAACGAAGAACTGACATCCCTCCACTGCGGAATCTCCATACGAGCTCTGTTTACTTTCTTTAGTAACCAACAGACAGTCGATAAGCTAACAGTATCTTTTGCAACCTAATTGAACACTAGAATTTTTCCTCCGTGTAGAATATTTTTCACAACCCCCGCCCCCCCCCCCCCGCCCCCAACACACACACACTCCTCCCCCCGCTGAATTAGTCTGTCATTTATGGATACTCAGACGCTTTTGTTGCGCTGTACACTTAATCCCAAGAGACTTCACCATTTACATTTATAATCATAAAGTAGCTCACCACCTGTCGGTTCTGTGGCTAAGTCGATGAGAACGCTTCGTAATGCCGGGATGACGGGTTCGATCACAACTGCGGGCCATGCGAATTTCCTTTCTTTTCGACAGTGGTTTCAAGAAAGCCGACCGTCCAGTAAGTAATGGCAAACTACTGGACTTAAATCTGCAACGTCCTGTAAAGAATACGCAACTAACCAGCTCACCACCTAGAGGGGCAGCAGCGCTCATTCTATCAGCCTGCTCATTCATACTACACACCCGATTGTCGTGAAGAGAAAAACCTTGATACTTTCCTAATCTGGGTCTTATCAAGTGAAGCAAGCCACTATGGAGGATGCCAGTTTCAATTCTCAGAAGTATGCTCTCTGAGTCCGTCGTATATAAACTACTTAGTTTGCATATAGTATGCATGTTAGCAATTTGATTTCCATATTTTCAACTGCCGAATGCAGCATATTGTGTGAATTGAAACACCCAAATATACACCATAGTAGAGACGAGTATTAGGAACCAAAAATTATGCAATCATTAGTAAACTACAAAGGCTTGGAATATCATCATCAGCATATGTCTTGCCAACTGGCGTAGGTGCACATGCATCTCCACAGAGCACGATCCCTGGTTGCCTGGAACAGCTCTCTTGATGATATCCTTCCATTCTCGTTCAGCCCATCCAAAATCATCTCTTTTGGTCTGCCTCGACCTCTCTTTTCACTGATCTTTCCAGTTGTTTTCTCATTACGTGACCAAAGAATATCGTTTCTCCTTCTTTTCGTTGTATATAGAAATATACTTTCATTACCTTCTTTCAAACAATCGTTGCTAGTTACTCTGGCCGTCCAAGGTATTTGTAACATTCGTCTCAGAAAACAAAATCTCTGTTGTTTCTAAACTCTACTTAATTCGTTCACTGACATTCCAAGATTGGCTGCCATACAGCAGGACAGGTTGTATGTAAAATTTTAGCACTGTCTTTGTGACATTAAATGATGGCGACTTACTGCATAAGATATTTTTCATTTTTTGAAATGCTGCCTTTAACTGACCTATCCTGCTTTTAATCTAATATAACCATTACTTCTGTTTTTCTCAGAGTGTGAACAACTAATTGTATCCCTACAGCTAAAATCCAGCAGTAGAGAAGCCTCCAGGGTGTGTTAACAGCAGATTAACTGTTGCCATATTTGAGGGGATGTGGGATATGCAATCCATATGTGCTGTTTCGGATGCAGAATCGGAGACCAGGATAAGGCACGGGCTCTACACATACGCTAAAGCACCTAAGAAAAAAAAAAAAACACATACCTTACGTCTTTTTTAGGACGTAATTTTTTGTTATTTGAAGCCCCACTCTGGCTTTTGCCACGGGCCGCAATATAGGCAGGCCATCAATATGGCCAATTGTCTGAACGCGGTTTCTGGGACCCTCTCCACGGTGATCCTCATCCGCATGGTGGCACTTTGTGTCATCGGGTGTTTATCGCTTGTGTGATGTCCTGGTTGGGTAGAAAGTCAAGTCAAGTCAAAAACACACACAACTAAAATGGAAGAAAGAGGAAAATGTATCGCCGTTGACAGGAAATATGGTTTGGATGTAAACGTCTGCTATTTCTGCGTGATTCCAACTGTGTAAGGAGGGGTTACAAGGAAAATGAAATGAACTATAGCGTACCTAAATATTAAATCTGATCTCTGAACTGTTTTATGCGGTGAAGTTCCCATACCACCATTGTGCTCTATACTTCTTATTCGTTGCTTGCTCTGTAACTGCCAAAGTATTTAATGATAAACACGTTATTTGGGATTTTGTTTTAAAATCAAATCACTCGTTTGTTGCTGTATTGTGACTGGGGAAGGGGAGGAGAAAATGGGGGGGGGGGGGGGTCTATGTATACCATGAAACATACTCTGTTATGCATAAAGTGTTCTTTAGATGACTCCCAAATTGTAGCCAATGTAGATCTTTCATTGTCATGTTCACGTTCAGACACCTACTTGAGATAGGAATGGCTGTACGGGAGAAAGGGCGTTGGGGTAACTAATGATGAGCATCACATTTCATGAACTACGATATGATTAAAATCATTAGAACATCCAATATTGTCTGAGATAATCTTTATACCATATGTTTCTAATAAGTTGAGCCTTTAAAAAAAGCACTGGTTAATATTCATGTGAGCTCTGGGTTAAATTAAAACGTAAGTTTGCTAAACCAAGCCTTTGTTACTCACCGATGCAGACAAGGAAGTATTTTAGGCTCTTTCATAAGTTCTAAGCAGATGCTGCAGGATAGAATGTCATCTTCTTCTTGTCCACTGTGATTCATTGTCTACAAAATTGAAAGTTAATGTGAGAGGGAGAGAGAGAGAGAGAGAGAGAGAGAGAGAGAGAGAGAGAGAGAGAGAGAGAGAGAGAGAGAGAGAGAGAGAGAGAGAGAGAGAGAGAGAGAGAGAGAGAGATACTTCACATGTCGTCACAATTTGAAGACTTAATGATTTTAGGTTTGAATTGTGTTGTCACTGAAATTATAAATTGCATAAGTCAACTTCAGTGCATAGAATACATGCACACAAGTATGTGTCATCATCAATCAGCGAGTCCTTTACAGAATGTCGCTCTCCCGACGGCACACCAGTCCCATGTGCTTTCAATGCCAATGAATCTCTAATATCGTGTATCCATATTCTCGGAGGTCTACTCTACCTCACTTTCCACAAACTGTATCCTCCATCCCCATCTTTTCCAAGCCCCCATGACGCTCGATGTGGCCAAAAATACTTCAACTTTCGGGACAAGATGCTGTTTATGAGCCAGTTCTCCTTAATGTAAAATGTCGATTTTTGTTCTCCTTAATCCTTGGTATTCTGAGAATTTTTCTGTAAAATTTTAATTCAAAAGATCTAATCTTTGTCTTCATTGACTGAGTGAGAGTCCGGGACTCACAATCGTAATTTGCCTCAGGATCTCAAGAATTTTGCTTTAACCAATGTACCATATACTTGACCTGCCTACTATTGCAGATAGGCTCAAAATTGTGCCATAGGTTCTTCATGTTGTGTTATCTCTGCATTGCATTGCTAATGCAAGTCTTCTTCTGATTTCTTTCTAGCAGTCTCGACGGTTGTTCATTAAAAACCATAGGTATTGTGACATTTTATATTTCTTCATTTTGGATTGTGATATGTGGTTGGTGTGATATATTTACTAAAGATATGATTTTTTTTTTTAAATCAAATTCAGAAAAAAAAAAAAAAAAAAGATTAATTTCCTCGGTGTGCTTTTGGCGGCCCGAATTAATTTTTCTTAACCTTGTACACTGTTAAATCGGATAACTGTGTCGTCTGCATATCTGAGTACACACGTACTCTATAAGTACATATAATATATCCATACGTAATGCGGATGATGTCATTTAAAAAGCTAATAAAGGCCTTGTGGCGCCCAGCCTGATGATAGCATCTAAGACAAAAACAAAGACTGCTGTTTATTCCTAATCAAATTGGTGCTCTCAGTGATTGACTATGGGCTGGGCCTCTCCACAATCAGCAGACATCAGGGAAGTCTAGAGAAGTTGGAAAGTGAAACTGACCCTCAGGTGCCTCAAGAGACACCTTATCTCACGCCATGCGATATATCCTCGATCTTCCAGACATGGTGACTAGACAGTATGGTCAAGGCGAAGGCATACCTTTGTGTGCTGCTGACATAGAACACCCTCTGCACAACCGCCTGTGGGTGAGCACAGGTAAGGCCTAAGTAAGAAAGGAAGGGTGCTGGATGGGGGAAGCTATTAGCCAAATTTATCAGTTGGAACATGTCAGGCTAAATGCTGAATGGATAGAAACATTGCAGGGGCATGATCAGAGGTAATGATCACCCTGAGCAGATATTGCAAAGAATGGATTCAAGCAGCCACTGAAATAAGGGCCATAATCCACAAGCACATCTTATCAGACGTCATAATAACATGTATATAACATATACTTCTGGATACCAACAAACATTGCTGGACTTTGCTCAAATTACAGTATTATTGTTCATGTAAAATTATGTTCTTACACACTCATAGACATACATACACATAAACACACTCGCAAAACAAGCGACCAGACATGCAGTAATGATTTCAGACTTTGAGAATATGCTTCAGAAAATCACTACAGGTAGTCTACGCTCTGAATGGGTAGACAGCCTTCGGAAGTCGAGTTTAGTTTCTATCATCTGGATCTATACACCTGAGCACGCAGGAGTAAATGGTAATGAAAGAGCTGACAAGTAATGCATCAGTGTAAGGGAGGAGAAGCATGGACAGTGCTGATATCATCAACTCTGTGCGGATTAGACTGGTCGATAATGACGAATTTATGATGCTAACACAACTGCAAGACTGAGGAGTTAAGATTGCTGAAGTGCGTCTATGTCGTCTTCGAGGAAAGAACAGGAGATACTAAAACCAACTCCTCATGAGAACAATAAATAGTGGCACCTTAAAGTGGCTGCTGCATCGGAGGACTGAGCATGCATGGGGATGCCCATGTCAAAAACGTCGATTGTGATGACATAACATAACAGACACACACATAAGAATGTATTACATACTGTATTGAACTGGTAATATGATAATCTTAGTTTCTGCTTCAACTGTATTGAAGAAAACAGTGAGCCTTTTTAAAAAAAAAAGCAAAGCCGAACGCGTTCATCTAATTATGCCAAACAATTCTTCAAATGATCTTTTCTGGCTTATTCAGTCTAATATTACGATCAGTAAGCGACTAAGTTTAATACACCTGCCTAAACCTTGGTTAGGTCTATATTGCATCTGCATGAGAGGCTAGGTACCAACAGTCTGTACACCCAAAAAAAAAATAAAAAAACACGTCAGATCTGTAATATCACTCAGGCTCTGGACCAAGTTTTAAGTCTAGAGGTGGATAAAGTCATCTTCCACTGGATGTAAACAAAATATATATCGCGATTCCTTTCTAATTTAACAGAAAGCGTTCTCAGCTGATTAGAACCAGAGAGATGAATGGAGGCGGATGATATCTGCAGCAATGAACCTTAAGGGCTCGAAATGCTGAAGAAGAAGTTCTCAGTTTATACTTCATGATGGTTACATGCCACCCCAATTCAACTGTACCAATTCAAAATTATAATTCATAACTCTAGTTGGTGTCTGTATGTGTGATGTCTGTCTATATGTTTGTATAGGGCATCTGTATAGCTTTGGTGTAAGTGTGTGTGCTTGTGTGTCTATTTTGCTTTTGTGTGTGGTGTGTGTGTTATTGAGTATTGTTTCTGTGAGTTTTATGTCTCTGTTCATAATGTGTCTGTATATATGTAATTGTTCTCAATGAGTGCTGTGTCTGTATGTTGAGACTGTGTACGTGTATTTTGTGTCTGTGAAAATGTGCATTTTGTCTTTGTGAATGTTTGTTGTGTGTGAATGAATGTTGTGAATGCTGTGTCTGTGTGAATGTTGTGCAATCAATCAAACATGGTGTATGTGTCTGTAAGTGTTGTGTCTGTGAGTGTTGTGTCTGTGCGTGTTGTGTCTGTGAGTGTTGTGTCTGTGAGTGTTGTGTCTGTGAGTGTTGTATCTGTAAGGGTTGTAATTGTAAGTGTTGTGTCTGTAAGTGGTGTATTTGTGAGTGTTATGTCTTGGGGTTTTGTGTCTGTGAATGTTATAGTTGTAAATTAGGCATCTCTGAGCGATGTGTATGTGAGTGCTGTATCTGTGAGTGTTGTATCTGTGAGTGTTGTGTATGTGAGTGTTGTATTTGTGAGTGCTGTGTCTGTGAGTATCGTGTCTGTGAACGTTATTGTTGTGAATGTTGCATCTCTGAGCGATGCGTCTGTGAGTGTTGCATCTGTGAGTGTTGCATCTGTGAGTGTTGCATCTGTGAGCGTTGCATCTGTGAGTGTTGCATCTGTGAGCGTTGCATCTGTTAATGTTGCCAGGTAAAATACACAAAGGCATGAGTTTCATAAGCACACACACGCACACAAACACACACATACTTGCATACAATTTCATTTTTTAAAGGCGGTTTGACTTTTGTTTTGTTGCGATTCTATTAGTTTCCTCAGGGTATGGCCATTTCCCCTGCCATTGAAATCTAAGGCCCGTTCTAAATTCGTCCTTTTAAATTCGGCCTTTTCAAACACTCCACTTTTAGACGGCAAATGTATCTATGACTTACACACCGCATACACATATTCACAGACACGACACATATACATTTCATACACACTGACACAACACATGAAACAGTCACAACACATACACCCATCTACATATACAACACGTACACACATATGCTATACATGCAGACAGACATACAACTACATAACATTTGAAAATCGTTTCACATTCACTTTGAGAACTCTGGCCTTCAGTGGACTAAACTGCCAACAAAGCTTCTTTAAATCCTAGGGGGCTGAACTGCCTACACAGTTTTATCTTATACTCGGGTGACGGCCCCTGGCATATCCCGGGATATTTATTTTCCTGGCCACATGTTCCTCAACAGACTATTGTCTTGACATCGACCTGGCTGCCATGAGATAGCGAAGATAAGTGATATTGTGTATTTGTGTAGTATTGTCTAATCTATGTATATGCTGAAGAAGGCTTTATAGCCGCAACGTTTACGTTTTGTTTGTGTTTTGTTTTATTTTGAAGCTCGCCGATACACCTTTCGCTCAGTTTTTTATCTTTCCACGATACATAACGCACAGGCAACACATACACACCACATACACAACACACACACACGCGATACACCCATGCGCGCGCACACACAGAGAGGGGGAATTAAAAACTATTTAAATTGTGCGTAGACCCATTCATAAACATTGTTTTCACCAATTCATTGAAGTGTTCAAGCCGCGTCATCGTCCTCTTGTACGTTGATTTTCAGACGCCTAGTCTGTGCGATGTAAGGGAAACTGAAACAAGTTGACCCATTAGGAGAAAAGTGCCTTTTCCCAGAATCCACCAGGATATTTTGTGTTGTATTCTACTGAAACTTTGTGCGTCTATTCAGATCATAAATACGGTTTGTCAAATTCTTTCTCTGGGCGTAGTCTGGTTTCAGATCTCAAATCACGGTGTCGTAAATCTACAACGTCAAGTCGTCATCATCATCATCATCGTGCAGCAGGTCTTTTGCAGAACGTCGGTCTCGTGGCGATCTTCCTGAAAGAAACTTGGACTCCCGTCAGCTCTCCCCCTCTTGCAATTTATCATTCGATAACTTAAATTCTCTATCCACCTTCGTACTGGTCGGCCCCTGCCCTCCTTCCTGATTCCATGCTTTCTGCTATTATTTGTTTGTTTGCAGTCCGCCGTGGCGCTTGAATAACCAAAATACTTCAGCTTCTGTGAAAAGCTTTCTTGGTGTTGAGATCTTTTAAAACGGCAAATACGTTCAGAAAATTGTGCAGACTGTCGTGCTTCTGTGCACCGTAAGTTATCTGCAGTGACGTGTACATGTATGGATAGCTGATTTATGATTTAACAGTTTACTGCATGCGTCAGCGTCATGAAGTATTTTGCTGATTTGACGGGGCTGTCAGGATTGTCACCAGTCTGCTGTTGCCACAAGATCTATCAATTTGTGTGCTGACATCTCTCCAGTAGACAATGATAAAGTGTAGCAGAAAGGGGCACCCCCATGAACCATCATGGGGTCGGGGGGTAACCAATCTGACTTGTTCTTGTGTAATAGGGCTCAAGGGGCTTTACATGTCTGGTTTAATTGTGCAATAATTATTACTAATATGTGGTGATTAGGCCAAAACATATATTTTTCCGATAATGTGGAATGTTTAAACAAATACTTTACCTGAGAACAACAGAAAATGCTACAGAATATAAGCGAGATACATACAATAACATAATATTTCGATGCCATACAGACAGTGATACAGTGCATCATTGACATATAGTCGAAAACACATTATATAAGCAGCATATAGACAATAATACAGCATATTTGTGAGAAAAAGACAACGATTAACAATACCCGTGACACAAGGACAATGATACATTACATCAGTTTTATACAGACACTGATACGCTAAATATGTGACATACAGACAATAACAGTATTAATGGCATTGACTTTTATGACACATTTATGAATAATTTTTTTTCTTTGATACCACCATTACTTCTGTCTTTCCGTTTTTCAATCTGAGGCCCAGTCTTCCACTTTCTACCACCACAATGTCTAACATTTTCTGTAGTTCTTTCCGACTTGTTGCTATCAAGACTGTGTCAGCATAAGGTAAATTGTTTATATTGGGCCCACCAACCACAATTCCGGTCATATCAGTTAAAAATCTCAGTATATTTTACTGTATAGTGAAAACAAATCAGTTGACAGTACACATCCTTGTTGTACGCCCCTCTTTATGCTTTGAAATGTACCTAAACAGTTGTTACTTCTTATAGGTGCTGTTTGCTGCCAATAAATATTCTTTATTATTCTTAGATCTTTTCCATCAATGTTTAATTTTTCTAAGTTTGATTACTTCTTCATGTTTCACTCAGTCAAATGCACTATGAAGCGTAAGTACAAATCAGTCTTTACTTTGAATTCAGAGTATTCTTCTTTGTTCTTCTTTTTCTTCCTTCACTTTTATCCATTGTCTTGTCTTGTCTTGTCTTGTCCACAATTGCCTCACAGCGTGAGTGGCCAAACCACTCGATTTGTTGCTTCTTTATGTATTGCAGGCATGGTGTGGTTCCTACAATTGATCTAATGTTCTCGTTTCGAACTCTGTCTCTCCTTGTGACATTGGCAGCCTTACGTAAGCATCTCATTTCGCACGTCGTGATCTTTTTCTCCTGTGCTCTTGTTAGGGACCAGGTTTGGCTTTGGTAGCAGAGGGTTGGTGTAAATATGCAATTTATCAGTTGTCGTTTTAGTGCCATAGTGATGCTTGGGTGTTTTAGCAGTTGGGAGAGTTGGTAAGTTACTGCGTTCGCCTTTTGACATCTTGCCTCAAGTTCCCTATCAATTCTTCCATCATCTGTGAAGATGCTCCCCAAGTATTTAAATTGCTGCACTTGTTTGAGTTGTTCGTTGTTAACTTGAATAGTTAGTATATTAGGTGTTCTACTTATTTTCAGAATTTCTGTTTTGGTGATGCTGATCTTCATGTTGTATTCGTTGCAGACTGTGTGTAGCGCATTTACGTGGATTTGAAGTTCTTTTTCGTTTTCATGAATTATGCTTTTGTCGTCTGCGAAAAGTATTTCGTTCAGTTGGGGATGTACTTCTTCAGGATCGGCGTGTATGTTTTCATTAAAATGATCTCTTTCAACTAACTCTGTCTCATTGCTTGGTGTAGTTAACAGTTCGCTTATCATTACATGGTTTGCTGCTGTTGTTATTCTGTCCATGTATATATTGAATAGTAGTGGTGATAGTACACAACCCTGTCTTACTCCTGTTCTTAGTATGAATTCGTCTGTCACACCAACATTTGTTCTAACTACGCTTGAGCTTGTTTGGTACAGAGATCTGATGTTGTCTAGTAGCTGACCTTGTACTCCATAGTCGTTCAATATATTCCATAGTTTGTTCCTAACTACCCTGTCAAAGGCTTTTTCTTGGTCAATGAATGCTATATTGAGTTGTTGGTTATATTCTATTGCCTTTTCACTAAGTTGTCTTAGGGTGAAAAGGGCGTCTGTGCAACTTTTTCCTTTCCTAAATCCAAACTGAGCTTTACTCAGCTGTGTCTCTACAATATGTTTTGTTCTTGTCTCAAGTACTTTTGAGTATAGCTTCCCTAGATGGCTCAATAAAGAAATTCCTCTGTATGTGTCACACTCTCTTTTGTTGCCCTTGTTTTTCCAAATTGGGACTATGATAGCTTTTTGCCAATCCTCCGGTGTTTTCCTTTCGTTCCATGCTACCGTGAATATTCTATGTAGCCATTTTGCTCCGGTTTTTCCGCACGCTTTAATTGCCTCTTTCGTTATATCGTTATACCGCAGAATTTCGGTTGATATCTATTTCTGTTCTCTTTATACGTTGGAGGGACTGTCTCTTTTGATGTCTGCTGAATTGACTTACCCATATATATATATATATATATATATATATATATATATATATATATATATATATATATAAACATAAGCGCAAGCAAAATTCTAAAGCTATACCTAAATTCTGAATATATAAAGCGTTATTTTCCCAATCGTGGTATGAAGTAAATTTATCTAGTAATATTTAACAACTTCAGTCACTCCTCGCACAACCACACCTACATGCAATGCATTCATCTTCTCTAAGGTTGACAAAGAAGTATCGCGACACTATACTCACCAAGCCAGCAACAAACAGCAAGAACCGATAACACCGACGTCAAGAACGACCCAGCACAGAAGAACACCTACTGGTTAGACAAGTCACCCGGTCGCAGTTTCAAGCACTGTATACATGCCGTCGTTATGAGGTCATATGCAAAAGATAGCTACATGGGAAACGTGGGCGCTGACAAGGATACATGTGAATCAGGCGCTGATATCTTCTGAGAATTTCAGTTTACATGTGAGATCATACTAAGCATCATCATCAGGTGCCTTGCCGACTGGCGTGGGCGATCATGCTTCTCCATAATCTGCGATCTTTTGCAGCATGTATCAGTTCGTGTACTGACACACCTCCATGCCATGCAACAAGACTGTCAAGCATATTCTCTCGTTGTCTTCCTCTATCCCTCCCTCCACAGATCTTTCCAGTGGTCACAACATGTTCTATTTTCCCTCTTCTCATAACATGGCCAAAAAATGATGACTGTCTCCTTTTGATGTATGTGATAAGTTGTCTTCGGGCTCCCGCCTCTTTCAAAACCTCTTGGTTGCTCTTTTTGGCTGTCCAAGGTATTCTAAGCATTGTTCTGTAAAACCACATCTTAGAGGCCTCTAGAAATTGTTTGGCCTGCCTACCGATTGTCCAGGATTCACAGCCATATGTTAAAACTGGATGTATGTAGCAAGCAAGAATTCTTTTTCAAACTCTCAATGACAAGGATATATTACGCAATATGTTTTTCATTTTATAAAATGCAGTTTTTGCCTGTCCTATTCTGTTTCTTATCTCAGTTATGCATCTTCCATCTGATGTAATCCATGT
>CAJHNH020002924.1:102500-145000 GCA_905116865.2 Candidula unifasciata
GACTTGAGTTATAAGAAGAACGAAGGACTTATAGGTTACTAACCGTGTGCCGTGATGTTGATCTGTTGGTAAAAAAAAAACAAAAAAAAATTTGCATATAGGGTGAAATGCAATGACTAACAATTGTCAGAAACAAAAGGTTGCCACAACTGAACATTGCTGTCACATTTATCTTGGTGTCTCATCTCACTTGATGTTCATATTTTCAAGATGTCAGTATTTCTCTTCTTCTTTGTCCAAGATATTCTGAGAATCTTTCTATAGCATTTCAGTTCAAAAGCCCGTATTCTCTTTCTTAATTAAGGACTGGGAGATAGTCCACGACTCACATCCGTATGTTGCCAAAGGGAAGATGAGAGATAGTCCACGACTCACATCCGTATGTTGCCAAAGGGAAGATGGGAGATAGTCCACGACTCACATCCGTATGTTGCCAAAGGGAAGATAGTCCACGATCACATCCGTATGTACTCACAGGGAAGATAGTCCACGACTCACATCCGTATGTAGCCACAGGGAAGATAGTCCACGACTCACATCCGTATGTTGCCAACAGATGAAGATAGTCCACGACTCACATCCGTATGTAGCCACAGGGAAGATATAGTCCACGACTCACATCCGTATGTTGCCACAGGGAAGATGCATGCTCTCAAAATTCTAATTTTGATCTCCTTGCCGGTGCTTAACCATAGACTTTTAAGGCTGTTCAATCTTTGCATTGCTATGGCCATCCTCCTGTTTTATAAAGCTTCACACATTGCTTTATGTTGTGATTATGATATAAATTGTACTTTGAATAATTAGACAATATCACTAACATTATGCTATTAACATGGTGGCAAAGTACATATGTATGTGTATCTCTGTGTGTGTGTGTGTGTGTGCGCGCGCGCGAGACCGTGTGTACCTACACAGCCAAGTGTCTTCTTAATCAAATATACACTCTGGCAAGGATTCAAACCACAACCCTTACATTCTGCTGGTGAAACCAAGTTCAATCTCCAACCTTACGGTTCTCTGCAGTTAAGAGAACCACGTGGAGTGACGTCTGACCTGTCAGGCCGCATATTTCTGGCAGTTTCCAGAGGTTTGCTGTTGCTGACCCCAGATGGGCAGTTGGACAAAGTCTTGGTTAGGTCCCAGGACAACATCCTGCATGACCCAAGAGGTGTGGCGCTGGACAATGAAGGGTTCGTGTATGTTACCAGCAACGACCATGACATCAAAGTTTTGAACATTGCATGAGCGTGAGAGTGCCTTTGGTGAAATATAATTTGTAAATTGTCTGCTCAACTTATTTAGTTCCTAGCCTGTAAGGTCAATGGTCACGGTGGGTTCCTATCCTATCTGGAGCAAATTCTTTAATAAATACCTGGGTCAGCATGTAGACCCAGCCTTAAAGTGATACAAGAAAATATTCAGGGAAATAAAGATAGACATTGCGATGCTTAAATAGGGGGATGACTGCAGTCGAGTTGATCACACGAAGTGTGAAATTCACCATAACATATTACTAGAGAACTCACTGGAATAGATGCGTACAAGTACAATCAAATCTTTCCACCAAAGAGTTTTAAAGCTCTGTTGTCTTGTCTGTTGAGTTTTATAATCACAGTTTGTTTTATATTTACTCCTCCGCGGATAAAGACGTTGGTGAAAACATTCGGTTGTATTTGTGTGAGACTTTTCCATTCCCTCCATTGTGGTTTCTGGTCATATTTTATATTACTTAGCAATTGTGACATGATTTTTACAATTACATTAATTGATTGTTGAGTGGTCTATAAACATACACATCTAGCCCTATATACCCATGGCAGGAGAAAGATCTTTGACTACTTTACTTCTCCAGTTATTGTACATCATATGAGGGATTGATTGTTCTTGTCTGTGAACGGCTGAGAAAATAATTTGCACTTATAAGTCAAACTTGTTGAAGTTAAAGAAAGAAATGGAGACAAGAAGACGTCACTGGCTATCGTAATCATCATGATATAATTTTATCACAGAATGTGTTGCTGGGTCATTAGTTGCTGTTGCCTGTCTGATCAGCTCCTTCCACCTTTGTCAGTAGATGCAATAAACTTCATGTTTGTGGTCTGACAACAGAGAAAAGAAACGTTAAATACTTTGGGTTGTCATACAGGGATTCTAGTCTGCTGCCTCACCATAGGCGGATCTCGATGGTCAGACACGCTATGGGAGTGGGCTACGCAGGTCAAGCCTCCCTGTAGACACTGGTGCAATGTTGGCTCACAAACACATGTTGACACAGGCACACACACACACACGCACACACACACACAAACACATGTTCACACAGGCACGCATGCACACGCACACTCAAAGAATTGATTTCTGTCATAAATGTTTTATTTGAAAAAAAGAAATGACATAACAACACAACATAATATCTGGCCAAAACATGGCCCTAAAGACCATGCTAACTACTGACACACTGGCATATGGAGATAACTATTGTTGCTTTGTTCTCAGCTCTGAGCAATTCCTGATATCTTTGATCAGTTAAGCAGTCGCCTTGTCACACTATCAATATCTTTAATTAAGGAAAAACACAGATTTGACATTGGGCTGAAATAGTTACAGCTACACTGGTGTTCTTTGGTTACTTTATGATGTCAAATATATCTTAGATGAATAAACCAGAGACAAGAATCGTCGAGTTGTAGAACATGAATACCTTGATTAAGAGTCTAATGTTAGGTTTATGACAGAGGATATTTAAAAGCCATCTGGCCAAGAGACCACCTAATACAATTACTGTCTTGGACATGTAATTGGACATGTAACTGTACCTGTCTACCTTCTCAGAATTACTAGAACCATAATGGGTGACTAACACCTCTGGTTACTACATCTCCAAGGGGGATAACAACAACACAAAATGGTTCAGTTATCGTACAAGGGACATCACACCTGAGCAGACATGACATCTTAGATTTGAGAAATGAATGCAGTGATAGTGGGATTATGGTTCTTTCTTATGCAGCAAAAACAAAAATCAATAATTAATGTCTGCAGTTAATTTTAACAGCCTTATTTCAAAATTTTGCATAATGTACTCCCAAACAAGTTTATTTTAAATGAAAATTGTTATAATATTTGTTATTATTTTTACTGTCAATTATCTAATTTATAATTCACTAATGGCTTACTTACATCTAAAATTTACTAAACCCAAAAAAAAAAAAGAAAATACTGATATTTACTTATCAGCGAATTATAATAATTTTACTAAATATCTGTAAAATGTTTTTATCAACCTACATATAAACAAGCATTTCTCAATATAATCCAATCTGCATGTCCGACTCCATCATCACAGAATTTAAATGCTGAAACAAAGTGATGTTGTGAATTTATTTGGGTTCCTCTTCTTCTTTTCCCTTGAGAATTCCAACGAAGGTGTTGTAATCGAACTTTCCTTTCTCTAGAGGTGCTTCCTTCCACGTTTGTTTGATCTGTTCAGAAATTTGAGATAGATTTAATCAGATAGACTTTTACTTCTATGAATCATTAAAATATGTCTGTGTATCGTCAACAATAAAAAGCAATAGAGAAACAAATAAAACTCCATCAGGATTTGCTTTATTTACCTAAGGGGTAAAAATATTTTCATACCTAAAAAGATAGATATCAACGGTTCTTTTTCTTCTTCTTTTTCTCCTCTTCTTCCTACTACACTCATTCTTCTTCTGCTATGCTGTACTTTGTTCTTCAGTGGAAAACAGGTACACAACAAACTCCCCTCAAGCTATCCTTTTTTTCAATCATCTCTTGCAGCTCTCTCTGTCTCTCTGTATGCTTTACATTCTTTGTGTTTGGCTTTGTGTTTTTTTCCCTCTCCATTCTTTTCAGGTCTCCCTCTACTTCTGTTGCCCTGCAAGCCCCAGTGAAAGGACAATCCATGTGTACCATCAGTGTTTTGTGACAGTGTGGGTCCTAACCAAGTTCTGCAAAACACAGTTAACAAATACAAAGAATGACTAGCTTGTCTGTGCCAGGGTATGCAGGCAAGTGAAAACATTAACAAACTGTAACAGTTGATGTTGGGCTACCCTGCATGTGTATGTGCATGCCTGTATGCATTCTTGTGTGCATGCGTGTATGCATGCGTGTGTGCATGCATGCTATTTAACCCCTCAGGGCTTTTACCTGAAAAATATTTTACACACTAAGATCCCAAGATCTAAGGATGGCAAACCGACAGGACCTAAAGGTTTGACACAGTGAAAATAAAGAATCTTAGTGCTGAAAGAAAATGAACAGAACCTTAAGGTTTCACACAGTCAAACTAAAGAATCTTAGTGCTGATGGTAGACCAACAGGATCTAAAGGTTTGACACAGTCAGAAAAAAAAATAATCTTAGTGCTGATGGCAGACCAATAGGACCTAAAGGTTTGACACCTGAAACTAAAGAATCTTAGTGCTGATGGCAGACCAATAGGACCTAAAGGTTTGAAACCTGAAACTTAAGAATCTTAGTGCTGATGGCAGACCAACAGGACCTAAAGTTTTTACACAGTGAGAGAAACTAAAGAATCTTGGTGCTGAAAGAAGACAAACAGGACCTTAAGGTTTGACACAGTGAAACTAAAGAATCTTAGTGCTGATGGCAAACCAGTAGGACCTAAAAGTTTGACACAGTGAGTGAAACTAAAGAATCTTAGTTCTTATCACAAACCAAGAGGACCTAAAGGTTTGACCAAGTGAAATTAAAGAATCTTAGTGCTTATGGCAAACCAAGTGGGCCCTAAGGTTCAACCCAGTGAGACCAAAGAATCTTAGTGCTTATGGCAAACCAAGTGGGCCAAAAATTTTGACCCAGTGAAACCAAAGAATCTTAGTGTTGATAGCAGACAAAGAGGGGGAGTCCAGATACCCTGTTAAACCTCAAATAAATTTATAATTAGGGCACCCACAAAAGCCTCCTCACCCCAGTGTAGCCAGCAGTTTATGTGGATAAGGATGTACTGTGGCAATAATAGACAAAATGATTGTGACAGTGTCTTGTGCCTGATGGTATTTGACACCATAGTCTATTCTCTTAAGCCCATACACTTTGTGGAGATAAAATACTAGTTTAATTCATGTGTATGACACCATTAGATTATTTCATTCTAAATAACGACTGAAACGAATAATATTCCAAAATAACTTAATCAGTTACCTCTTCCTCTGTGAAGTTGTCTCCCATGTTGGCAAGTAAATCTTTCAGGCTGGGGAAAAACAAATAAATAAAATCATGATGACAACAGAATCAGCAGTCTTCCCTGTTGAATATGAAGACAGAGCACTGTTGGAAATGTCCTGAGTGCTGTGATATCAGGTAAACCACTTTAATAACTATCCTTTATCTCTTTTATACAAAAAGTATACACTATTATTAAAAATCTCATATCTTCTTCTTCTTCTTTAAGCTCACCAGCTGTAAACTCTGGCTGAAAGTTCTGGTTGTTCATCTCTTTCTGGACTTGTGTTCCAAAACTTGAGTTCTGTGTAACACCTGTTTTACAGTTGTTGTTATATGCAGATTGTAGCTTCCCTGTCTCTGAAGGAGTTGCACTCTAACTTCAAAGGAAGCTCCTAATTAGTCAAGTAACAAGCATGTTAGAGAGGCTCTGGGTTGTTGTTGTTGTTATCGATCCAGTGGCGCATGAGCTTTCGCCCTTTGGCCCAATGCCATGTAGTGGAATTTGCATGTTTTCACAAGCTGTTCTTTTCCTCCGTACAAGGTGTTCCACTTGTCTGGTCTCGGAGGGAGTAGCGTTCTTCTTGTCTCACTGAGTTTTGGGCACTCAAAGAGATGGTGTTCAACAGTTTCGTAGGGGTAGTTACATAGCTGGCACTCTGGGAGAGGCTCTGGGTCTACTCTCCAGTTCCCACAATGGATCTAATCATGCATGTGTCAGCCTCCTCCCTACCACCTTCTCAACAAATGTAAACATCCCTATTAATTATGACTTCTATGCTAAAATCATCAGTATCAAATTTAAATGAGGGCTCTGTCAGCATGTAATAACTCATACTCTGGGGCTGCATCACCATAACAAGAGACAGGTTCTTGTCCAATAGCACAGATAGTTATGGGTAACACACACACAACTGGATTCTTCAACAATAACTGCCCCAACAGAGGAGACTGATTAATAAGGTAAAGACAGTTGGGGAAGTATAGGGTGTAGGTAAGAAAAGACATGAAGACCTAAAGCAGATATTTTTTGAGGAACATGGTGGCAGTATGTGGGAAAAAAGAACACCCTATGCAGAATGATTCAGTTTGGTATGGATGATCTACACATGACAGAATCAGGGGTATAGTGTCTAGCTCACTTTGATGGCCATTTTGAAACGCTGTACAAAGACAAATTTTAGTACAGGAAATGTGAATAGATGATTATGTGTTTACAGAAACCTCAGTTATTGGAGAACAAATGAGACTACACATAAATATACAGCTATTGACCAACATTGAAGGAAGTGAAGAAAACAGGTAACGATGAGAAGGTGTGTTAAATAATATCTGGTTTTCTGTTTGAAAAACACACTCTAACTGCTTTTCACAATACTGATAATGTTTCAAATACTACACAAACTTTGTCAATGCTTTTCTGTTATCTGATACACATTTCCATACACCACTGCCAATAATCACAAAAACATGTTTCTCGTGAAATATAAATAATCTTAAATGATGACTTAGCAGTTAGTGAGGTCAAGAATTCCAGAAAGTTAGCGATGTATGTCAAACATATTGTTGATGTTATCAGTCATGAATGAGTGAGATTCAACCCTACAAGGACATACACCAAGTGATAAACACTTGGTTAAACAAAGTGCTACCATGCGGATGATGATCACTCGTGGAGAGGTCCCAGAAACATCATTACACCGTTAAGTTATATTTGGAAACCCATCAACAGCCAGAGTGGGGCTTCAAAATAACAAAAAAATCATCCCACATGGGGAAGGATATCATGTATTATCAGTCAGTAAGCCAAAAGAAATGTTATATTGAAATGAAATGATAATCATACTATTCTTCTGGGATGTAGCCTTTCCCATCAGCATCAAACATAGAGAAGGCTTGTCGTATTGTGTCTTCAGGATCCGTTCCTGTGTGGAAAATGTTTAAATAATTGGACATTCACAATTTACTACCCCCAAAAAAATCAAACATGGTTCCTATTTACGTTTTTTGCCCCAAAAAGAGAGTGACTTCCCCTGCCATTCATGAATCGCCGTGTCGCAGGGCTTGATCTATGTTGCAGGGGTGTCGTGCTCTGTCACTGTATAGCTATACGGTCCCAAAACATGCAGAACTAGGCCTAACCCCAAACCCCTTACATCCCATGAGAGAATGCAGCCTACGTCCCACGACTGCATGTAGCCTATAATATATGCCACGCCCAGTCGTGTGGCCTAGGCTGCATGTGGTCATGGGTCATATGCTGCACTTTCTCATGGGACATGGGAGAGATGGGGAGGCGGGGGGGTTGTTGGGTTAGGGCCAGGTCTGTATGTTTTGGAACCGGTAAAAGCACTCACATTCTATAATATACAGCAACACAGGGTTGATGAATGGCAAGGGAAGTCACTCTCTTTCTGGGGCGAAAAATGTAAATAAATCTAATTAGGTAAAACTGAAATAAAAACAAAGGTAATGTATTGCAAGTATCTATGGGATAACCTGATCATTTCTGTGTGTTTACACTCATCAGATCAGACAGTATAGGTATTTTGATATAAAGAATACAATACATGGTCTTGTATTGATGTCTGCTCACAGACATATTGTTTTCTTCTCTGCTGTGTTCACCCTAAACCAGGCAGTTTACACATCTTGTGGTTTACAGCTAGGATGCAATATCTGCAATTTTTACACACTCTGTATCACAAGTACATATTAATGATTTTTTGTCCTTACAGATAAATACTGTGGCAAAAGTAAAATATGATGATCTACCATTCTTGCTGTGAGATAAAGACTGTGACATTAGAACAACTGATGATCTTCCATTCTTGCCGTGAGATCAAGACTGTGACATTAGAACAACTGAGGATCTTCCATTCTTGCCGTGAGATCAAGACTGTGACATTAGAACAACTGATGATCTTCCATTCTCGCAATAAGATAAAGAGTGTAACATTAGAACAACTGAGGATCTTCCATTCTCGCTGTGAGATAAAGACTGTAACATTAGAACAACTGAGGATCTTCCATTCTCGCTGTGAGATGAAGACTGTGACATTAGAACAACTGAGGATCTTCCATTCTTGCTGTGAGATAAAGACTGTGACATTAGAACAACTGAGGATCTTCCATTCTTGCCGTGAGATAAAGACTGTGACATTAGAACAACTGATGATCTTCCATTCTCGCCGTGAGATAAAGACTGTGACATTAGAACAACTGATGATCTTCCATTCTCGCGATGAGATAAAGAGTGTAACATTAGAACAACTGAGGATCTTCCATTCTCGCTGTGAGATAAAGACTGTAACATTAGAACAACTGAGGATCTTCCATTCTCGCTGTGAGATAAAGACTGTGACATAAGAACAACTGAGGATCTTCCATTCTCGCTGTAAGATAAAGACTGTGACATTAGAACAACTGAGGATCTTCCATTCTTGCCGTGAGATCAAGACTGTGACATTAGAAAAACTGAGAATCTTCCATTCTCGCTGTGAGATAAAGACTGTGACATTGGAACAACTGAGGATCTTCCATTCTCACTGTGAGATAAAGACTGTGACATTAGAACAACTGATGATCTTCCATTCTTGTCATGAGATAAAGACTGTGACATTAGAACAACTGATGATCTTCCATTCTTGCCGTGAGATAAAGACTGTGACATTAGAACAACTGATGATCTTCCATTCTCACTGTGAGATAAAGACTGTGACATTAGAACAACTGATGATCTTCCATTCTTGTCATGAGATAAAGACTGTGACATTAGAACAACTGAGGATCTTCCATTCTTGCAATGAGATCAAGACTGCAACATGAGAACAACTGATGATTTTCAAATCCCACAGTAGGGGAACACTGTAAAATTGATACCCACTTCTGAGTTTCTGTACAGAAAACACTTTAGGCACCTACCACTGAGCTTTTCTCCACACAGATGGAGAAACATACGAGGCACCTACCACTGAGCTTTTCTCCAAACAGGTTGAGAAACATTGTAAAGTTGAGAGGCCCTGGAGCTTCCTTCAGCATCTCCTTCAACTCTGCATCGGGAGGAATTCGACCTGTCGATCAAACCTGACATTAGTTAATTTTTCTGTGTGTTTTTTGTTGTTGCTTAGTTTTATCATTCGACTGCTAGTTTTTGTTGTGGTTTCTAATGTCCCCTTTACTTTATAGCAGAAAGAAGATGAATGTAAAGTTAAATCTGCACAATTAATTTTGATTTAAATGTTGAATGTTGAAATAGGAATCAACATCGCTGCATTCAGGTAACTCCCATAAGTGCTCCATCCGCATCTTCAGCAGCAAGCGAACAGTTCCAATTCCAATAGCACAAGTAATTGTCTGTTTGTTTATCCATTTTGCCTTTCTCTTGAGTGCTGAGCATTGGCCAGATCCCCTGGTAACCCCTTGCAGTGCCATTCTCCTCAGAATGTAAGGATCTCTGTGCCTCTGCACTGTTCACTTGCTCACAATGGGCCCTCACGATATCTAGCTTGTCATTCATCAATTTACCACCAAGTGTTGCAGAGCTGGCCAGTCTATCTAATGTTGATTTATGAAAACTTACCATATCTATTATCTTTCCTGTTTTAGTAACCATTTTCTTTCTTCACTATGCAAATTGCCTTACAGAGTTATAATCAAAATTTTGGCTGTACTATTGGACATTGAAGTATAAAATGGTAGAGAAGATGAGGCAGTGGAGAAAAACATTTAGAACAACATCAAGAAATAAAAACAACATTCTCTCAGATTTTGATGGCTTTAGGCGTTACAAGAACCCTCATCCTAGACATAAGAAAAGACAAAAGACATTTAAGGGTGGTTTAGGGAAATCAGAAAAATGTGCCATTCGTACCAACTTTGTGCTATTGTTGTCAGACATGGACAGTCCAAGAAAAAACATTAACACAAAATCAAAACATTTGGGATGAGATGTATATATATTTTTTTTTTTTTTTACGTATCCAGAAACCATGAGTTGTAAACCCTTTGGCTCGGTACTATGGATATCGCAACCCTTCGGCCTTGATTCCATTATAGGTACCGTTAATCTGGGAGAAATGTGGCTTTTCTGCCTACCCCCGGGAGTGAACCCGGACCACAAGGAGTTCGTCACCCGGCCGCCGCGAACGCCAGGTTTAACCAACTTCGCTAGAGAGCCGGGCTAGATGTATATATAAGAAATATGGCAAAAAGAGATAGTCACCAATGAAGAACTAAAACAATGGTAGGCACAGTATGGTAAATGATTTCATAGAACATGAAAGACTCAAATGGTTTGGTCATCTGGTGAGAGTAGAACAAAAGCAGCCACAGCTGGAGCGTGCTACATGAGTCAAGAGGCTGACCAAGAAAGAAACAGAAGGAGAGATTAAAATAGACATACAGAAACACATTGCGACAAGCTATGCATTTAGCAAAAGGCAGGAAACTACATCTTACTGCTTTATAGCAGGACCGTTCAACTAAGTTTATGCAGGGGCCAGAATGTTGGAAAATGGAGACTGTCAGAGGCCAGAAGCCTGATACCCATCATAGAACGATCACTATGACAGTACAAGTGGCAGGTGATACGTGGGCTATTGGCTAGGGTTGCTAGACCTGTGGGCTGCTAGTTGAAAAGCTTTGCTTGACAGCGAAAGTAGTAGGACAACAGAAAGAAGAAGCTAGGGACATCAGCCTCATGTAGGAAAAAACATAAGGTAACAGAATCAGTGGAGGGGAGAGAAAGATAAATGCGAAAAGCTGGAATAGATGGAAAGCAAACGTTGCAAGGAGTTTTATTAAAATATTACATGACAGGAGTTATGATAACTATGTGCACAGAAAAAGAAAATGCAACACAGTATTTCCTTGAAATATTAATTGCTTTAAAATTATTGCTTTCTGTAAAAATATAGATTAAATATGGAAAAAGAGTAGATGGTAAAAGTATAGGTGCATCTTTAGTATAATATAAATACAGGAAACAATAAATTAGTGCAAATATAAACCGAGCTTCAGGAGAAAAGGACCTTTCGGCAACAATTTAGGTATCTATGATGAAAATATGGGCAACTTTCTAGTACACTTTATTTAACAATATCTAGTGCCCATAGTGAGATATCTCTGCTACAGTAATGAATAATCTTCAATACAAATAGAGGTAACTGAAAAAAACATAGATAACCTTCCACTACAAAAATAGGTAACTCACTCTTTTAATTTCTCTCTCTTTCTCTCTCTCTCTCTCTCTCTCTCTCTCTCTCACACACACACACACACACTACCTCTCTCCCTCACTGCCTCTCTCTCTTTCTCTGTGTTACACTCTGTTTTATCTCGCTCACTCTCTCCAACACTGCCTATTTCTCTTTAACCATATAAACTATGCCAGTGATACATGTGTAGGTAATTGTCTGCATCAAACATAGTAGATCTCTGCTAAATATGTAGGTAACTCTAGCATAAGTTTAGAACATTTACATACCTAAGTTGGAGTACATGTCCTTGAGGTCTTCTATATCAATGATACCATCACGGTTTTGGTCGATCATTGTGAAGGCCTTTGATTATGGCAACCCATGGAAGCAGAAAGCAGATAGATAAATAAATACGTCTAAAAAAAACACAACAAACATATGTATATACATCTGACTTGTAATGTTCTTAAGTAATGTTTATTTTCTTTTAGTCCTGAATTTCACTATTAATCAACAACAAATCAAGTAAAAACCTTTTTTAACACAGTGGTCATCTCAAGCTACACTCATTTTTGTATAGACACACCAGCCCTCGATGGGTTGCCTTCCCTTCCCAGGGCAATACACTGGGTTGGCCTGAGAGAGAAGGCTGACTGTGGAAAAACCCTAGAACTTTGCATCAACAGGTTGGACTAGCCACAGTACTAACGTGGCTCTGCAGCCAACACATACAATCAAACCTAAGACATGGTCTACCAAATACGAGGTAGACAAGTTGATGTTTCTAGTAAAAGATGCTAGATAGTTCATTACACTTTGCTAAAAAGCAACTATGTTTATGGTTGTCTGGACTGCCTGTGTGGGTTCCAGGGTCCCATTGTTGGTGAAACATTAAACCGACTGTCTCCCTATCGAGCATGTAGAAAAAGATGACTAATTAGGAATTTCAAATCTGGAGTGTGTCTGCCTGCAAGGTCAGAAACCAACAGTCTGCATACAAGTAAGCAGATCTGTAAAATGGATGTGCATGCAACATTCAAGTTGAGGAACAAGAGTAAAGTCCCATAGTGGATGAACAACTACAACTTTCTGCAGGAGACTACAGCCACTGAATGCCAAATAGAAAAAGATTATTAAAATATTTTCATAGTTAACTCTGGATACAGTGAAGCAAACTCCCAAAGTGGAAACAGCACCATTTTTGTAAACATTTAAATGTTACCTTGGTTTAGAAACTAAGAAAATAAATATTTTATAATAAATACTTTATATTTAGTCACAATTCTACACCAATTTCAGAAAAAATAGTTTACCACATCAATAAACCATTCTAATCTAAGTTTCATAAGCACTTATACAAAACACATATCAAATTGTACAAAAGGTGTGTCGTCATCTTTGCACTCAGAACAAGTCCATCAGTGCTCAGGTTTTCTCCTCAGAACTGTCCGGAATTAAGCAGAGTATGTTCAGTTGTCAAAAATCAAGTGTAAATATTTCACAAGAATGTGGAGGAACATAATCACTCGCACCTCTTAGCTGATGTTGTTTCTAAGAGTTGTATATATATTTTTTTTTTTAGCTAATAAAATTGCTTGCTTGTTTTACATGACTTTAATTTCCTTAAGATTTTGTGGCAGATATCTCAGAGAGATTTAACCAATATGAAAAGTGCATGTGCTCCTTCTGAAATGATTGATAAACATTTAGATAATTGATTGAGAGGCATACACAGACAAGAGACATTAATGTGTCCTAGAAAGTTCAAATGGAAGACAGATTTCTTCATACTGTATATTTAACAGTACTGTGTACTGTATATTTAACTAATGAAGATATGATGATTTTCTTTCTCTCTGTTATTCTTCTGTAAGTGTCTGCTTTTTGCCACAAGGTAAAGGTGAAGTCAGGAGGTGGGAACCAGTAGCACACGGTCATAAACCATAAGGGCTCTGCCACCAGTACGGGCAGCTGATAAGAAACTGTCCGCCTTTGTCGCCTTCCGCACACAACTCCGTAGCTACAGCGACGTTTCTCCATTTACCCCAGAGTGCTAACTCTAGTACCCATTACCTAGAGGCTGGGTGAACCCCGGGAACTGCCCGGTTTCAAACACCGGCCGTGGGCTGCAGCAAGTCGCAGCTGGATTTGAAAGCGAGTCTCCTATCGACAAGGTGTCACAATTTAACAGATGATAAGTAGCCAAGCCAGTATGCACTTAGTTGTATGGTATGTTGTGATGTTTTCAAGTCTTAGAATGTCAGTGACCACCTCAGGCCGTGTTCTTCTAGGTCTGTCTCTGCATCTTGGTTTTATTTCCTTAAAATTTTCCACTTTTAGGATTTTAATTGATGGGCATTCTGTGACGTTTTTGCTGCACAGGACCTGAGCAAACATCAGGGTAACATGTTTGGTATGTAGTTAGAACTGGGTGATGATCCTGTTTTGCATGGTCGTTACAAGCTGCAATTACCTGAGTCTTGATTTTCTTTGGAGAGCATAAATCAAGAAATGTAGCTACACTTTTCATCATCTTTGTTAGGCTAGGCTCTTAGTATGTGTTTTATTCTTATTGTCTTCTTCTTCTTGTACCTTTCATATTCTAATTATGTTTAGTTATCATCTTCTTTTGTGTGTGTGTGTGTGTGTGTGTGTGTGTTCACCCTCAAAAATGCAGTTAGCATTTTGTATTGTGGTTTACAGCTAGGCTGTAATATCTGCCTTTCTGTCCATCACATCTGAATTCAGCAAAACCCTAATTTGTCACCTCTTGTGACATGCTTGCCTGGGGACAGTGGATCTATTTCTTGTCCCTCCAGAACGATTCATTGGAACACAATCTGAGCTGGCATCAAGCTATTAGTAGAAATGTTTATGAATGACTGAATTATGTATATAAAGTTTTACACGGAATGAGATAGCTGGTCTCACACCAACCTTCCTGAATAACCTCTTATGACATGCATGGTAGGTTTCAGTGTTACTATTCTTTGCTTCCTTCATGGATGTCAGGAACAATACAGCTGGGTATATGTTTCAAGAGAATAGTTATTTGTCTATAGATACTATTGAACTCTGTTTGCTTTGATGATGTTGTCCCAGTACAAATGTATGTGTTATTATCATGGTACAGAACCGTGCCAGAGGTCCAACAGCATTACTGCTGTGCCTCCCATAGATCGGATGTTATAATGTGACACACTGATGCCTGGAGTATAACACGTGTTATCAATGTTAAAATCACACATTATCCGCAAACACACACACAGACACCTCAAACAAATGACCAAAAGAGTTATGATTAAAAATTATAAGCATATCATAATAGGAGTAGTAATAGTGGTAGTAGTAATAGTAGCAACAGTAATAATAGAAGTAGCATTAAAAGAAAACAAAAGTAAAAGGTATAATAGCACTGGTTAAATAATATAATATTTATGATAGTCTAACAAAAATGTTAAATATAACAAAAGTAACAAATATTAAACCAAAGCATTAATGATCTGTCAGGAAAGTTGTGGAGTAATTATTAGTTTCGAACAGAAATCCAGAAGAACTTCTATTTATGCTTTATAGATTACAAAAAAATATTTGATAAGGTGAAACACAAGGAACTTCTCAAAATTTTGAGAGATAATAATATTGATAGGAAAGATCTCAGAATAATTAGGAATATTTATTGGAAGCAAATGACAGCTATTAAAACTGGAAATAAAGTGGAAACATACGAACAGATCAAACAGGTAGTAAGACAGGGATGTGTTTTGTCACCTGACCTCTTCTCTCTCTACAGCGAGCGAGATAATATTGAGAGTGATCAAAGAGAGGAATTAGAGTGGGGAGTTATAATAATATAAACTACATACGTTATGCAACATATTTTAAACCAGTATTTAACGCTGAAAATGAAAATGATCTACAGCCAGAAATTAAGAGCAGAACAGGCCAGGCTAAAGCTGAATTTCACTGAATGAAGTAAAAACAGTTCCCTCTCTTTGTATGTCCAAAATAGAGTACTAAAATGTTATGTAGAACCTGTATTGCTGTATGGTAGTGAATCATGGCATGTGAATGAACAAATTAAAAAAAACAACAACAATCCCAGCATTTAGTGGTTGCTATAGGCTATTCAACTGTCTGTAGTTTGCCATTGCTTTCTGAATAGTTTGATGCTCACTTTGTTGTCAAAATCAATGCAAAATGGTCTGCCAAAATGCTAGCAGGTGACTTCAAACATTCTTCTTCTTCTGCCTTTCTATCCCCCAATGGAGCATAGGCCCTCAACCAACTCACGCCAAGTTGTTCTATCCTTCGCCATTGCATGGAGCTCTCCTCATGTCCTCTCCATCTTTCTAACTTCATTCTCCAGCTTCAAACATTGGTATGTAATAATTATGACACTGTGCTCACAACCTTTAAGTGACCTTTGTTGCCAGCATATTCTGTAAGTACAGTATTTATCAGCTTGTTTATTTTCTTCTTCACCAGCTGTAAACTCCAGCAGATTTCACTTCTAGTACATTCTTTCTGATTGAATACATATCTCCTAGAGGTTTTCACTATTTAATCTTTCTTTTATGTCTCTGATGTATAGCTAGTGTGTTTGTCAAAGAATGTTATTCCAGTTATCATGGTTAATTAAACAACCAAAGGAAATGTACTCACAGACAAACAAAAAACTGGAATATTTAGGATGCTTTTCAAACATTATGATGGTGAAATTCACACACACACACACAGATTCATACGAACATACACATAAACTTAGTGGCTGTCTGCAAATTTGTAAAAGTAAATTTTAGATTAACATGCTGCTTTTTTTATCCAGTTTTGCACCTAAATTTAGCATTGTGACTGCATCATCATGCAGCCTAATCATGGTAAACAAGTACAATTTGCAGACAACTACAAACTTGTGGACGCTTATGCAAATGCAGTGCAAGTTAAGTCTGAAAGGGACATATCTTGAAAGGCCTTGTAGGGTTATTACTTCAAATAATTTTTTTTTTCAGTTTCGAAAGGGTTAACAAAAACCAGTGAGTGGTTTTCACTTTGTATGCTGGTTAAATGTATACTCGACCTCCTTGAATTCCTGGACTTGCACTGGACGGAACTTTGAGAGCACGTTGGTCGTTTGGCGAGAGTGTTTCTTAAAAAGTACAAGTAAAATGAGATTGACAGGTTGTTTTATAACTGACAAAAATATGAAAGTCCCAAAGTTGGCATATGACGCCATAAATAGATGATTGTAGCCATTGCTGATCTGATGACGTCAACTGGTCAACACCTAAGAAACAAAATAACAGGTAAAATACACATAAAAGTAAAATAAAAAATCTGACAAACTTTGCACCATTTCTGACATCTTTGTCACTGGCATGTCGACTGACAAAGGGGGCTTTAGATGCATTTAAAATTGCTGGTGAGTGACATAACTATTTAAAGACGGGAAGTAAAAAAAAAAAAAAAAATTATTACCCATCAAATTCTTGAAAGTTATAATTGTATTTCTGTGACACAGAAATTCTTCAGAACAAAACAGATTTCATGCCAGTGACAAAATAGCCAGTGATTGCAAAGTCTGAAAGAAAAAACAAAAGTGGACCATCATTTATTCAGAATTGTACCTCCAGTGACCTCACTTTCCTACCTCTTTCATTTCCTGCATTGTCTTTTTTGGCAATTTTGCAAAAACATTTGAAGTGGCCCTGGCCGCTCGGCTACCCTGCCTGTCTTCCTGAAAATGCAAATCACACAATTATCCCATAATTCTGCTGCTGTATATTTTAACTGCACATGTTCTGGGGGAAATGCCAGATATTTCAGTTGCTTTCATTTACTAATGTACAACAGCACAAAACTGCAAATTTTTTTAGTCGTACGTAACAATACGAACTGAAGATAGCTGAGTATTTTTGAGTGAAGACAGTAATTCTTACAAATGATCACAATAATAGGAACAAAGAGCAAACAACATGAAATTAACAATCTCATTCAAATTTATATGTATGTTATGCTAAAATTAAAAATTCTAAATTTCTTACAGTATATATGTGGTAGTGACGCTGCCATTGAAAATAGATTTAAATTGGGTCAGTTTTCTCAAAAATGTATGCATGCTTTAAAAAAAAAAACCCAGATAAAATAAACCAGTATTTCTTACAGCATGACCCTGAGTTCTATTTCCAACACTAAGCAAAGTGATAAGTCAAAATATGGTCTAGCACTTTGAAAAACCAGTCATCCAGTCATTCACACAAATTAGGTCAGAGCTAATGTTACAGCAGGATAATCATGTCCTATCAAAGAGCTTATGTTACAGGATCTTCATGTCTTAATGCAGAGCTAATGTTACAGGATCATGATGTCCTTTTACAGTGCTTATGTTACAGGACCATCATGTCCTATCACAGAGCTAATGTTATAGAACCATCCTGTCCTATCACAGAGCTAATGTTTTAGAACCATCATGTCCTATCACAGAGCTAATATTACAGGATCATCATGTCCTATCACAGAGCGTATGTTATAGAATCACCATGTCCTATCACAGAGCTAATGTTATAGAACCATCATGTCCTATCACAGAGCGTATGTTATAGAATCATCATGTCCTATCACAGAGCTAATGTCACAGGATCATCATGTCCTATCACAGAGCTAATGTCACAGGATCATCATGTCCTATCACAGAGCTAATGTTATAGAACCATCATGTCCTATCACAGAGCTAATGTTATAGAACCATCCTGTCCTATCACAGAGCTAATGTTTTAGAACCATCATGTCCTATCACAGAGCGTATGTTATAGAATCATCATGTCCTATCACAGAGCTAATGTTATAGAACCATCATGTCCTATCACAGAGCGTATGTTATAGAATCATCATGTCCTATCACAGAGCTAATGTCACAGGATCATCATGTCCTATCACAGAGCTAATGTTATAGAACCATCATGTCCTATCACAGAGCTAATGTTATAGAATCATCATGTCCTATCACAGAGCTAATGTTATAGAATCATCATGTCCTATCACAGAGCTAATATTACAGGATCATCATGTCCTATCACAGAGCGTATGTTACAGAACCATCATGTCCTATCACAGAGCTAATGTCGCAGGATCATCATGTCCTATCACAGAGCTTATGTTACAGGACCATCATGTCTTTTCATAGATCTATATTCCATTGCTGGGCCTGCTCACATTGGTGGTTTCCCAGCTTTAAAAAAGAAAAGAGAGTTCTACTGGACTTCCTGAAATTGTACTGCAAGTGCTCTACCAGAAGAAACCAATATGCTAGTTTCCCCACTAATAGAAATATGATGAGAAGGAGAAAACTGGAGTACATCGTCACAGTAAGAAACCTGGATGAGAGGAGAGGCAGAGGGAGAACAGATGCTGAACAGTCTGACATCATGGCATGGAGGATCATCTGTGTCAGATTTGATTGAAAGCACACAAGACAGAAGGTTGTGGATAGATGTGACTACCAACGCCACACAGCATGAACTTTAAAAAGAAGAAGATGTAGAAGATACATGCCGTTGAATGGATCTAACAACATAATTGCAATCAACAGAAAACTTGAACTTCCAGTCATCCAGAAGATATAAAACCAACAAGTCATGCAGCATCTATAAGCCAGGGTAGCTGAGTAAAACAGGAAGTGAAGTAAATCACCCTCAGGTTGGTTTGATGCCAGATAAATATTACGTTAAGTTAGTTAGTTAGTTAGTTAGTTAGTTAGTTGGGTTATCATCATTGCACTCCGGACATGTCCATAGGTGCTCAGATCCTCCCCTCAGTATGAATCCTAACGTCCGATGGCTAATAGTACCAGTTCTATGTTGAGTTAAGTTAAGTTCTACGTTAAGTTAATGATCAGATATGATACAAAATCACTCTGAAGGAACATTTGAATAAAGGTGTCACTTGCCTGTTGGCCTGCTGGGTGGGTGTGTATGTATTGTAAGACACACACTCACACACACACATACATACACACACACCTACACACACACACTTGCATATGCGTGCACACACACACACACACACACACAAGTACTTTATAGATCTAATTTTCAAGATCAAAAACAATAAAAACTGGCAGTTCCCCCAAAAAGATGTGCATAATAAACAAAAATAGTTTGCTGGAAGCAGGGGTAAATTACATCAGCAACAGACTTCTGCTCAAACAACTAATGTATTTACATGTCCAAGCTCTTCTAATGTTCACATCATCAACAGGGAGAGCTCTACAAGGGGCAGCTACTGCACTAAGGAACTAGGGGTATCTGAAACAAAACACTCAAAACTTAGTTAGAACAGAAGTGAAAAGTTGCAACGAAGCTTCAAAATTCATGACAGCTGATTTTAAAGTTTATTAATAAAATGAAAAATAATAAAAAGCTGGTCATGCAGGATGGCAATGTAATAAACACAAGAGCAAAACTACAGTAACTGTTGACAAACTAAACATGACATTTCTAAAAAAGTTTTGGGAAATGCTGAAAACAGAACTGTAGCTCTGTATTTCTACATCATATGTTTTCTGCTTTTCTGCACTGACGTTTGAAATACCAATGTTTCCATTGATACAAATAATAACTTATTGTAGCATCGCCTCAACCCAGCAGCTTGAAAACACTGATGCTTCATAAGGAGCAAGAAGCAACAGAATTCAACAAATATGAATGTCCTCCAGGCTATCCTCAGAATAACGGTCCCAAATTATCGAGGCTGAAAATATACCCTAACAGGGCCTCAGGCACATGTAAATTGCAGACTTCCTGCGACTTAAATTGCTGACTTCCTGCGTCTACGCCACCACCGAGAGTATCTTCCAGCGCGGAGTGGGTCTAAACTAGATGGCTAGGATTCACGAGCAGCAGCTTTCCGCATTTTCTGCTGCTTTCTTCAATTTATCTGCTTGTGAGTTCCAGCCATCTAGTTTAGCCCCACTCCGCACCGCTACGTGCGGCATGGGAGATACGCTCAGCAGTAGCGGCAGTCGCCGGAATTCCTTAATTTACATGTGACTGAGGCCCTGTTAGGGTATATTTTTGGCCTCAATAATTTAGAACCGTTATTATGAGGATAGCCTGTACTCCATCTCCATAGAATAAAATACTGAACAAGGTTCTGGACACCCACAGTGGGAATCATTGGGTCACAGTAGGCCTTTAAATAGCACAGCTATGAAGAAAAACGGTTCTGGAGACATTCACAAAATGGGATCTCACTGAGTTTCCTTCTCCCAAGATATCAGGAAACTTTTATCATTACAGCTTATTGCAAATACTTTTTCCAGTTACTTCAGAAAATATGTAGATTCTGGTTTACATTACATTTGTAAGTAAAAACAAATATGCAGATTTACAATGATGAAGAAAAGGCTAGAACATTTTTTTTAAACTGCAGTTAACTTTTCACACTTCTAGAGCCTACTTGTTTCCAACACACCAGATGATTTGATAGCACCAAATAGTAGTAATTGTGACCAACACCATAAATATAACTGAAATGCATTATTTCATTATTGAAATATTCGTGATTTCATTATCAAAGGTGTTATATAACACTTTGTTTTTCTTTTTTAACAAAAATTAAAACAAAACAATTTTAGGCACTAGATGCACCAAATCAAGATTGTAATTATAGTATTATGTTCACATTGTATGTCTTCAGTTTACTTACTGCAAAAACTTACAACTACTACTTGCAATGCAACCTCATAAATTATTGGCAGGCATTCCTGACTTCTTTTTTTTTTTCATTTCACAGTGTATTTAACTTACACTGTGTACGTGTATGTCTTCTGCACTGATTTTTTGGGCTATTCTTTTTTCAATAAAGTAACTCAAATATTGTATTTGTGGGGCTAACATTAGTTACAACAACCACCACAATCACCATCAGCATAACTGCTACTATCACAACATCACAACCACCAAGATTACTGCAGCAGTTACTACAACTGCTAACTCCACCTCCACCACTACCACCTTCACTCCAACAGTTAGTACTACAGCTGCTGCAACAGTGACTATTACTACTAGCAGTATTGCTGCTGCTTTGATAAATATTACTTAATCCTACTATTACGACACACAAAAAAAACCCTATTATCATAATAATTTGTATACATTTTAAATATGCACCACCTGCCTGCATATTTATGAGGTAGCATCACAGTCATGCATATCTAATTACAAACTAACTAATGGATAGAAAAGAGTCATAAAGTGTGTCACAAACAATTCTACAACACTAACTAGAGCATTGTCAACTAATAGGATATGACAGTTCAGCATGTATCAATATGAGAAAAATCACTTTTAGTCAAATACTAGCTGTAAAGAAAACAGAAAATGGGAAGATAAGAAAAGTGTATAATTAAAATGGTAAATTTTTCAAAAATAAGGAAATTTACATTTAAAATAAACTTCTTAAGGAAGGTAATATGAATATACGTAGTATGGAAGATGAGCAATGAATAGTAAGACGCATAACAAATAACGGAAAAGCTGACATCAAGAATATCATTGGGGAAAAGATTTGAGTAAGTAAATGTACAAAGGGGAAGTTTCCAGAATTGGATTTGAAATGCACCCCCCCCCCCCCCCCCCCAAAAAAAAAGTTTTAGCTATGGAATTTGAAGTTCAACGAAAAAGTAAATAAGAAAAACATTTTTCAGCAATAGGATTTGAAGTCTAACGAAAAAGTCAAAAGAAACAAATGTTTCAGGGATAGGATTTGAAATGTAACAAAACAAAAAAGCGAAGAAGAAAAGGAGGGAACAATTTTAATACGAAACAAAAACGCTAAGAAGAAAAGGAGGGAACAATTTTAATAAGGACCAAATAACAAAACAGACAGACAGTCATAATCACAGACAGACCAGACATCAGATAGGCAGAAGGAACAGTGAGTGTATTTCATAAATAACATTAATTCACTCCACTAAATTTGAACACTTACCTCTTCAGACATTGTGAATCTGTGGGAAGAAACAAAAAAGAAAAACTTTAGGCTTTATCTACCTGTAATGTGTCTGAGTGAAAGATTGAAATGTCTAAATGAAAGAAGAAAAGAGTGCTATGAGAAGAATTGTGTCACAGACAAATACTGTGAGAGATGGTGTGAAAGAATGATGATGATGATGATAACTCCCCCATTCCCATCATATATATATAGATATATCATCATCATGTGGCAGGTGCTTTGCTGAACATCGCTCTCATCTCGGTCTGCCTGAAAAAATCTTAGTCTCTCGCGCCCCATGCACTTTCACACTCAAGGAGTCACTCATATCCAGTGCCCGCCTTCGTGCTGGTCGGCCCCTTCTCCTATTTTCTTGTACCATGCCTTCTATACTATATTTTTCCCCAATCCGCCTTGGCGCTTGATATGAACAAACTATTTCAGCTTTCAAGAGAAGATGCTGTTTATTAGCCAATCTTCCTTGATGTACAGATTCTTAATAATTTCAGTATGTCTTCTTTTCTTTGTCCGTGGTATTCTGAGAATCTTTCTATAGCATTTTACATCAAAAGCCCCTCACATTTTTTATTTTCATGTCTTTGCTAGTGCTTAACAATAGACGTTTAATGCTTATATATGGATATGTCTTTAAAATTTATATATATATATATATATATATATATATATATATATATATATATATATATATATAAATTTTTTTAAACATATTTTTGCTATTTTGAAACTCGGAGCTGCCCGCAGCCCTCCCCCTTTCGTTCTACGCTACTGATTTCATTCAAACGTAATTTAAGAAAGAATAATAAACATGTAAGTCCTAATTACATAATTACGATCTAATTATACCTACATTTCTAAACAGTTATAATTCTTAGTGTAGTAAGTGCAATATATCTGGGCGAAATATACTATATGCTCAATGTAGTATCTTTTAAGGGAGCATGTAGTTTGTAATGAGATAATATTTAAATAGTTGCCGATTGTGTGTCCTAGAGTTAGCGTTATGAATAATTTGCTGTGGGAAATGGTTTGACAGATGAGTTACAGAGGAAGAGAGAAAGGAAGAAGAATAAGAAGAAGAGGCAGAAGCAGAAGAACGAACGAACTTTATATATTTTATATGATAATATGCATATTGTGAACGTCAAAAAGAAACACAAAATTGTGGTAAAATGCATGCCCACACTCGCACACGCAAACACACACACAAACACACAGATACATACACACACACAACCCACAGGCACACACACAGACACACACGCAGACAAACAGAAGAGAGTGAGATAGAGAGATAAAGAGAGATAGAGAGAAAGAGATAGAGAGAGAGAGAGAAGGAGGGTGGGGGGAAGTGAATTATTAGAAACAGACGAGGTAATAATTTTAGCATAAAAGCTGTACAGATAACGAAGCTAAAGACACTGTGATATTGTAACTTCTATCATTGAACCCTCTCTCTTGGGCGTACATATTTGTGGAAAGTTTGTTCACAGACAGAAACACGTGGCTCAGTTAGGAAGATCTCAGTTTGGCAGTAACCCACCCCAGCATACCTACATTTTTAGCATAAGCAGAAAATCCCATCCGCCCCGCTGCTATGGTAACTCAAGCTGGCAAGGAGCCCACAGTTCAATCCCCGCGCTTGTGCCTGTACGTGTATGTCTGTGTGTATGTCTGTGTGCGCGTGGTGTGAGTTGGCGGTACCTGTGCTGTGGATACTGTAAATCTTCTCGTATAGAGGCAATCATTTGGAGAGAATAACTTTGTGTATTTTATTTCTGTTCTCTGTATTTGCTCTCTGCAGATGGGCCCTGCAGTCTAACGGCTGAAAGAATAGACACTCGTAACAATCAAGTCGTAATAGGCGACTGATTTTTGTTTTTCTTAAATCAGATGTGTTGCACTGAAATTTGACTTGCATCTTAGCTGTAAACCACAATGCAAAGTATCTGCCGTCCTTTTAAGGGTTAACACAGAAGAAGAAGAAGAAGAAGAAGAAGAAGAAGAAGAAGAAGAAGAAGAAGAAGAAGAAGAAGAAGAAGAAGAAGAAGAAGAAGAAGAAGAAGAAGAAGAAGAAGAAGAAGAAGAAGAAGAAGAAGAAGAAGACGAAGAAGAAGAAGAAGAAGAAGAAGAAGAAGAAGAAGAAGAAGAAGAAGAAGAAGAAGAAGAAGAAGAAGACGAAGAAAAAGAAGAAGAAGAAGAAGAAGAAGAAAAAGAAGAAGAAGAAGAAGAAAAAGACAAGAAGAAAAAAAAAAGAAGAAGAAAGTTGAATTAGGAATCGACATTACAGCACTGGAGACACTTCTATAAGAGCTCTGTCCCTATCTTCAGCAGCAAGCAAAGAGTTCCAATTCCGATGGTACCAGTAACCGTCTAATTGTATATCCGTCTCATCCTTCCCCTGAGTGTTGAGCGTCGGCCAGATCCCCTGGTAACTCCTCGCAGCCCTATTCTCCTCAGACTGCATTGATCTATTTGCACCTCAGCAATGTTCACCGGTTCCCAAAAGGCCCACACAATATCTGTTTTGTCAAACATCAGTTCACCACCACGTGGTGTCGAGCAGGCGAGTCTATCTGCCTGCCCCTTTTCCAACATACCGGCATACCTGGAGAAAATATATAAAGGATGCTAACTACCTCTGAAGTGATGCTTGCCACTCTGCACGAAGCATGCCTTTCACCTTTCTCAGCATGCTCTGTGAGTCAGTTGCAATCACTGCATACGTGTACAGCTGATTATCTACCCAGCGGAAGGCAGCAGAAACTGCCCCCACCTTCATTCTCTTGCTAGACGTTATGATATTATGTTCAAGGCTTTGCTGCACTAAGCGACGTCCATTTGCCCTTGCTATGAACTCCCATGCACTGACTCTGTTTAGAAAATCACATAACTTGGGCGGGGATTGTCATGAAACATTTGTTAAACTTCTGATTGTGCAGCATCAGCAGGCCAGTCTCTGCTCTCACGACCTAAAGTGATCAGAACCCTACACAAGTCTGAAGCTTGCTCGGACACCTTGACCCGCTTCTCTCCTAGCTCAAATGTATCAAGCCTACATACATGTCCATAAGTGTCTTAAGCTTGCGCCATCCAAGACTTGCCTCTTTTTAGTCTGTGACCCTTAGCTCTATCCAATGATTCATGCACGAGGTGCCTCTTGTCTGCAGCTATTCTTAGATATGAGCCTATCTGCAAAAGTAGGCGGTGCAAGTTTATATCGCATACATACAATCGGGGTATCTCTTGTAGATTCCAGAATTACCCGCATGGCTTCATTCTGTATGCGTTCGACTCTTTGATATAGTAAGCATTCCAAGTCCATAATCTATCACCGACAGGATCACACCCTGGAACATTGTGAACAACATTCTGGAAGCTAAACAAACCAAGCATTTGCCCTACTCAACAGCATGTCACAGGAACTTTGAAAAAGAACTCCTGCAACAGAAATAATCTGGCAATACTGTTATACAACAGTGTTGGGAAATGACAGCGAGAATTACACATACACAAAAGACGTTTCAAACTGTCGAGGAAGAATCCTGTCAATATTTTAGCCAAACAATATCAGAAGGATGAAGATAGAAATGGATTGGACGTGTCTGTCGAATGCCTTGACATACTTTAGCAAGAACACCACTCCGATGGATGGCAAACAGACAAAGGACACGCGGAGGCACTTTTGAAGCCTGGAGAGGAACAGAAGAAAGGGACAATAAAAAGATTTACAAATGACATGGGATACCACTGACAAAAACGCGGCAGTAATGGAGATCCTATGGAAATATCTGTTTCGCCTCAACAGCGACATGGAAAGGGTACACAGAGATAGAACTAGACGAGGTACTCGTCTTTAAGGCGTATTGACAGGCGGGACGCTGCCATTTTTTTTTTTGGGTAGTTCAATTTGCGCCATGCTCTCGTGATTAAGCCTCCTCTAGAGCCTTTGAGGATGCTAGGAAAAAAAGATAGAATTTTCCATTTCAAGCATGTCGTAAAAAGCCACTACATTTGAGATGGTCTTGAGGTTGGCTAGCCCAGTCCTGAAAAAGCTTCAGTTAGAAAAGCAAAACAGCAGTGGGCAAGTCTGAAAAAGTTTATCACAAGTTAATTGAGAGTTCTGCTCCATTGGTGTGTGTGGGTGTGGGTGTGTTTGTGTGTGTGGGTGTGTGTGTGGGTGTGTGTGCGTGTATGTGTGTGTGTGTGTTAATTATAATCTAAACCAATATTTACTGCAGTATAACATAGAACAATGGCTCAGGTGAGTGTGAATTAACAGCTAACCCAAGATTTACTGCAGTAGAACACAGAACAATAGCTCAGGTGCAGAGATGTGCTCGCATATTTGAAATGTGGCAAGAGACACGAAGATTGAAGTGTTTACAGTACTCTGGAGCTGCTCAGGTAAACTGCTATATAACAGGGCGGGGGTGGGGGAGGGGTGTAGGCGGATGAGCAACGACGAGTGGGCTCCGATAGCAAAAAATTGGGTTGAGCATAAGCAAAGCCAGCAAACTAAAAGGTCGTAGATCGCGTCCGTCTGAAAGTTAATTATCCAGGCCTGACACGAATACAAATAAGCCCAAATTGCTGACACTTTTTGAAAGATATAAACAAGGTAATTGCGAAAAGAATGAGACTGACATGTGCTGCTCACAGACAGATCGACATCTACAGACAAACTCATAGTCAGTCAGTCTCTAGGTGTTCACTGGAGAGTGGTGTGCTGGCAACGTGTAGGTTTTGTCCTTCACACACGCGTTTGCCCTCCACGTTTCACCGGCGGATCAAATTCCTGACCTACTCTGCCCCCCCCCCCTTTTCTGTTTCTTTCCCCAACTTCGTTAATTATCAAATATATCAAAGTAGAAGTATTGTACTCGTCATCTGCATTTGGAATATGTAACCAAACCCTTATCCTCTTTGCAACCTGGCACACGGGACATGTATGGTTAGCATCATCTCATATTACCTTGCATGTTTTCTTATTCCCATTCTGACAAGGGTGGATCGATCCCAGAGAAATGGGATCAGACAAAGAGTATGGATGAAATCTTAACCCCTGAAACACGGATGCAGCGGTTATGGGAATTGTTTGTAACAGAAGATTCTGTGATGTGCCAACATACAGACAGCCTGCAGGCGGATGTTCAAATACTGGGAAGAAAAAAAGAGCAACATGCAAAATGTGTGTCTGTTTCTGGCCACCACAGCTGGAGCTACCCTTGGCTAATAGGACCAATTCGGCTATGATTTGGACCATTTAACTGGCTTATTGTAAACTGCCAGTTTAACACTTAAACTGTGTAGGCTTTGTGGTGCTATAGAAAGATTGTCAGAATATGTTGGATAAAGAAGAGGAGAAATACTGACATCTTGAAAGATCTGAACATGAAGGAAGATTGGCTAATAAACAGCATCTTGTCTTGGAAGCTGAAATATTTTGATCATATGAAGCGCCACGACAAATTGGAAAGAATTATAACAGAAGGCATGGTACTAGGAAGGAGGGGCAGGGGCCGGCCGACACGAAGATGGGCACAGGATATGTGACTCCTTGGTTATGAAAATACATGAGGCGGGAGAGCTGGCGAGAGACCGAGTTTTTTTTTCAGGCATACCGTGATGGGAGCGACGTTCTGCAAAAGACCTGCTACATGATGAGGATGATGACGAGGCGTTGTGATAGATTTCAGAATTCCCCCCCCCCCTTCTCTCTCTCTCTCTCTCTCTCTCTCTCTCTCTCTCTCTCTCTCTCTCTCTCTCTCTCTATCTATCTCTCTCCCCCTCCCCCGCTTCACCATCTTTGCTCTCACTTTTTCTTTGCCAGTTTGTCTGTAAGTCTGTCACGCAAATATGTGTCTTTCCAGGTTTTGTGTGTGTGTATATAATACGAACGTCGAAAGTTTTAGCACCACAATGGGGAGACCTGCGTTAAATTTACCGTAAAAAACTCTACATTTCCGTTATGTGTGTGGTTGTGTGTGTGTGTGTGTGGTTGTATGTGTGTGTGCTTGTATGTGTGTGTGTGAGTGAGTGAGTGTGTGTTTGTGTGTAGTGTATGTTTGTGTGTTGTCATCAAAACATAGGTTAGATGTAAACTCCGTACCAGGCCTAGTCACGCTGTGTACATATGCCATTTGCCAGAAAATTCTTAAAGACGTCTTTATTTACTTAGTAATCTACGAAAACAAGGTTGACGCCTAGCTTTGTTTTTGTGAGAAATGTGTAACCTAGCAAACGTGTTGCTTGACTACATTGTTGGCAACGCGAAAGCGCTGGCTTTTAACGCCTGAGTACTGACAGGTGGGGGTTAGGAACCGGGGAGTTGTTGTTTGAGCGAGATATTTGGAAAAATAGAGAAGAGGGAAGAACAAAAAATGTATAACTTAATGGGAGTCGTCTGCCATATTAGGACCCGCATCGGTGCTGATGGTAAATCAGAAAGAGGAGAGAGATGTCTGGATTGTTGGAAGGTGACCCTAGCATTTGGCGTGAGTTCTCTCCACATGAAACTGATGCTGAACTACATGGGCACAGGTGAGCAGTAGTTTGGTATAGCTAGTTGACCTTGCGCACGGAACAAGGTTGAATCGGAGCCAAGTTTATGCGTCAGAACGGTAGATTAATGGCGGCGGTTAGAAGTGGGCGAAGGTGGAGAGAAACAACTAGAGGTGATTTATGGCGCTGGTGTGCAGAAGTGGTGGAGGCAGGAATAATAGGTAGGTATTTATACTGAGATATGCAAAAGGTTTGGGAGATGCCTGGATATAAGTAATAGATTATAGCTGAAAACTTTGACAGTAATAATAAGCGCGAGGTAATTTGTGATCTTAAAGTTGAAAATGTTGGCTGTAGTAAAAGACGAGAGGTATTTTACTTAGATCGTTAAGATTTGAAAATGTTGATATGCAGTAACAGAGGAGAGGTACTTTAGCATGCTTACAGTTGAATATGACTGAGTACTTTAAAGTGACAAGTAACGTTCAACCCCACCAAGACAGTACAGACAGGGACTAAAATCCGGTGCCAAAAGGTGCCAACACTTGGATGTGAAACCCCGTCCAACCGTTAAGTTATATTAAAGCTCCCGAAAACAGCCGCGGTGGGATTTATAAAAAAACACAAATATTTCCTCCGATACTGAGAGGGAATGACATACTTTAGAGAGGTTGGCATCAAAGTGAGCGATAAACACCCGGTGACTCAAAATGCCACCTTTCGAACGAGGATCATCTGGGGACAGGTCTCAGAAACCCCGTTTAACCCAAAGAGTTAAATTACGGCCCCTGGCAACAGCCAGGTAGGTTTAAAAAAAAAAAACAAGAACAAAAATTGCGTTCGACATTGGGGCGTACTGTAGGTCAAGCTAGTATGCAAATCTATATTATAAAGCAAAAAGCTTTCCTGTGTTCTGTGTTTTCGGTTTAACTGACTGACTGACTTTTTACCCCACCAGGACATCACACAAGCGACAACATCCGATGACACAAAGTGCCACCATGCGGATGAGGATCGCCGTGGATAGGTCCTAGAAACCGCGTTGAGACATATTTATGACCTGCTTATATTGCGGCCCCCGGCAAAAGCCAGAGTGGGGTTCAAAGAAAAAATTTTATCATGAAAAGGACGATAGAGAATAGTCTTAAGGTATTTCGGTTTAACTGACTGACTTTCTACCCCACCAGGACATCACACAAGCGATAAACACCCGATGACACTAAGTGCCACCATGTGCATGAGGATCACCGTGGAGAGGTCTCAGAAACCATCGTTCAGACAATTGGCCATATTTATGGCCTGCCTATATTGCGGCCCCTGGCAAAAGCCAGAGTGGGGCTTCAAATAACAAAAAATTACGTCCTAAAAAAAACGTATATAGTAACAAGCAGGTTTAGTAGCGTCAAAATGAATGAATGAATTTCTACCCCACCAGGACATCACACAAGCGATAAACACCCGATGACACAAAGTGCCACCATGTGGGTGAGGATCACCGTGGAGAGGTCCCAGAAACCGCGTTCAGACAATTGGCCATATTTATGGCCTGCCTATATTGCGGCCCCTGAAAAGCCAGAGTGGGGCTTCAAATAACAAAAAATTACGTCCTAAAAAAAACGTATATAGTAACAAGCAGGTTTAGTAGCGTCAAAAATTAACTGTTAACTCTTCCCAAACCGTGACCACTGCCAAGGTTACATTTTCAATTGCCGCTAAAGCCACAATGTTTAATTTTACAGTTATATTTGCCGCCATGTTTATGTGCATTTCTTTTTCCAGTTGCAACAATTAGTAAAAAAAAAAAAAAAAACTTTCGACCGAGTTATACTCTTTTGAATATATATGTTCACACGCCTTTTATTATTTTTAAATCTAATTTCGCTGTTATCTCCCTTGATACATAGAGGGTCGTGAAGGTGAAGTAGATGGTGGGGGGAAAATGGGGGGGGGGGGGGGGTGAATTTTCTCTAATCATCCTGGGTGAACACGGGCAATTAAATCAAATACCCAATAAGTTCATAAGAGTGGTCTGTGCTATGTTGATGTAATGAACGTGACTGTTGTTGTTGCTATTGGTATTTGATCGTTTAGGGTATTTTCTGCATTAGTGGGTAATTATATTTACGACTTCAGAATTAAACAAATGTTAACTGCATATCATCATCATCATATAGCAGGTCCTTTACATAATGTCGCTCTTATGATGGTCTGTCTGAAAGAAACTCGGTCTCTCACCAGCTCTGCCGCCTCACGTACTTTTATACTCAAGGAGTCACTTATGCCTGTGCCCATTTATTTCCAATCCGTAGTGGCGCTTAATATGATCAAAATATTTCAGCTTCCGAGAGAGGATGCTGTTTATTAGCTGGTCATCTAGTACGGATGCCAGACTATCGCCGCCCCCCCCCCCCCCCCCCAAAAAAAAAAAGTATTTTATGGGAAGCTCCAACAAGGAAAGAGGTCCTAGAGCGGACAGAAAAAGCGCTACAAGGAAACTATCATAACTAATAGTCTCTATTCTTTAGCATGCAAACAGCGAATTAAGAGGCTGCTACACTAGACAGTTCTGAATTGGTTCAAACTTAAAATCATTGATCATTACTACTTTGGATGAAGAGTGGTCTTCACCACTTGCGAAAGACCCATGTGTGTATGGCACAGACACACGGTCAGTAGAAAAACAATGCCTCTTCTTCTTCTTCTGCTTCTTCTTCCCTTTCTTCTTGCTCTTATCAGCGTTCACCAGGTGTAAATACCAGTGAAAAGTTTTGGTTATTTGTTCACTTCTGGACATTGATCTTGTCCTTTAACTTGAATATTGCGTGCTGTTTCGTTTTACATTAATATCATAATTGTACGCAGACTGTTGTTTCCTCCGCACTTTTAAGGCACTTGCACACCCTTTGAAGATAATAGCCCAAATAGATCATTAATTACTACATATCCCTCCTCCCTGTCACAAACTCAGCTTGGATGCACCCTAACTACTACGCCACCGAAGTTCCACCATTCGCAGTTTCTATAGATCATTCCTTAGTGTGTCCCTGGCCTGCTCGAGCTAAAGGCGGACATCTCCAAGCCATTCCCCATGCGACTGGACTGATGATGTTCATATAGCATGTCTGCCTCTCACAGACACAGCAACCGGGTAGCTTATCGCCTGGGAGCTCGCACCCCCTCCCCCTCCCCTTCCCATGGGCAAAGGAACGAAAACAGCCAACCCCCAACCTCCACACACAACAATATGTCAAGAAGCAGGGGCCCCCGAAGCTGTGGGCAAAGCCAACTGATCGCCTGAAGCTGTGCTACTGAACACCCGAAGCTTTGGGCAGAGTCAACTGAGCACCCGAAGCTGTGGGCAGAGTCAACTGAGCACCCAAAGCTGTGGGCAGAGTCAACTGAGCACCCAAAGCTGTGGGCAGAGTCAACTGAGCACCCGAAGATGTGGGCAAAGCCAGTTGAGCACCCGAAGCTGTGGGCAGAGCCAACTGATCGCCTGAAGCTGTGGGCGGAGCTTACTGAACACCCGAAGCTTTGCGCAGAGTCAACTGAGCACCCGAAGCTGGGGGCAGAGTCAACTGAGCACCCAAAGCTGTGGGCAGAGTCAACTGAGCGCCCAATGCTGTGGGCAGAGTCAACTGAGCACCCGAAGATGTGGGCAAAGCCAGTTGAGCACCCGAAGCTGTGGGCAGAGCCAACTGAGCACCCGAAGATGTGTGCAGAGCCAACTGAGCACCCGAAGCTGTGGGCAGAGCCAACTGAGCACCCGAAGCTGTGGGCAGAGTCAACTGAGCACCCAAAGCTGTGGGCAGAGTCAACTGAGCACCCAAAGCTGTGGGCAGAGTCAACTGAGCACCCGAAGATGTGGGCAAAGCCAGTTGAGCACCCGAAGCTGTGGGCAGAGCCAACTGAGCACCCGAAGATGTGGGCAGAGCCAACTTAGCACCCGAAGCTGTGGGCAGAGCCAACTGAGCACCCGAAGCTGTGGGCAGAGTCAACTGAGCACCCAAAGCTGTGGGCAGAGCCAACTGAGCACCCGAAGATGTGGGCAGAGCCAACTGAGCACCCAAAGCTGTGGGCAGAGTCAACTGAGCACCCGAAGATGTGGGCAGAGTCAACTGAGCACCTGAAAATGTGGGCAGAGTCAACTGAGCACCCAAAGCTGTGGGCAGAGTCAACTGAGCACCCGAAGATGTGGGCAAAGCCAGTTGAGCACCCGAAGCTGTGGGCAGAGCCAACTGAGCACCCGTAGATGTGGGCAGAGCCAACTGAGCACCCGAAGCTGTGGGCAGAGCCAACTGAGCACCCGAAGCTGTGGGCAGAGTCAACTGAGCACCCAAAGCTGTGGGCAGGGTCAACTGAGCACCCGAAGATGTGGGCAAAGCCAGTAGAGCACCCGAAGCTGTGGGCAGAGCCAACTGAGCACCCGAAGATGTGGGCAGAGCCAACTGAGCACCCGAAGCTGTGGGCAGAGCCAACTGAGCACCCGAAGCTGTGGGCAGAGCCAACTGAGCACCCGAAGATGTGGGCAGAGCCAACTGAGCACCCGAAGCTGTGGGCAGAGCCAACTGAGCACCCGAAGCTGTGGGCAGAGCCAACTGAGCACCCGAAGATTTGGGCAGAGTCAACTGAGCACCCAAAGCTGTGGGCAGAGTCATCTGAGCACCCGAAGCTGTGGGCAGAGTCAACTGAGCACCCGAAGCTGTGGGCAGAGTCAACTGAGCACCCGAAGCTGTGGGCAGAGTCAACTGAGCCCCCCCCCCCCCACTTCAAGAGAATCTTTAAAGGGGCTGAGTCTTCTCAGTTTTCTTCATGTGAGTACCTCTGTTATTTATTTTAAATAGTCATCATCATGAAGATGGTCATTTGCAGAACGTCGCTCTCATCACAGTCTGCCTGAAAGAAACTCGGTCTCTCGCCAGTTCTCTCGCTTCATGCACTTTTATACTCAAGGAGTCACTTAAATCCTGTCACCATCTTCGTGTTGGTCGGCCCATGCCCCTCCTTCCTGATACCAGGCCTTCTGCTATAATTTTTTTCGCAATCCGTTGTGGCGCTTGATATGACCAAAATATTTCAGCTTCGGAGACAGGATCTGGCTGGGAGATGGTCCACGACTTACATCCGTATGTTGTACAGGGAAGATGCATGCTCTCAAAATTTTAATTTAAAATAGTATTCGTCTCTTTATTATTAATATTATTATTATTATTATTATTATTATTATTATTATTATTATTATTATTATTATTATTATTATTATTATTATTATTATTATTTTGAGCACTGAAAAAGCTTAATCTCTAGAAAATTTAAAAGAGCTTACACACTTTCTCCTAGTCCCTATGTTTTATTGATACAACTCAGTAATAAGGGCCCCATTTGAACACTTACAATTTACGGAATCCAGCCAGAACAATGTGACTGGACCTTCAGTGTCCTCCTTAACCTTTGAGATTCGCAAATGTAAGTAGTATGGTTCTCAGCTGGGTCGACGCGTGTTCTATATTAAAACGCCTTTCACGACCGCAAAACATGTACAACTGGCCCAAACCCCAAACCCCGCTTCCAGACACACTGAACCTAGGTCCGACGAGACAGTGTATTCTACATGCTGGGGTGTCAGACTTATTAACATTTTGCAGTGGCCCGCAAACGCCCTGTCGATGCGGACACGCAACGCTACCATCTGCAATACATTCACTTCCACCTTAAAATTCTAGACGACTGTCATATATCCACCATCAAACACTAGTACTGCTTACGAGTGAGGACCTATTGTCGGCGGCCGCTACTCCCAGAATAAGAATTATTAAGCATCGAAATACGCTGTGTGACTACCAAAGTACAGCGGCACCCCCTCTAACCTTGACCAAAGTCGACCAGCCCAACCAAGTATGAATGAAAATTTGTGTAGTATGTAAATGGGTGGAGCTGGCCCTGAGAGGCCTGAGTTTGTGAGTTGCTCCGTTCCATTTGTGGAGGAGGGGGTGGGGGTGTGGTGTGCAAAAAAAAAAAGGGGGGGGGGGTCCACATCTGTTTTGGTTGATTCATGCTTTAGCTACTTCAAGTGATGTGCTAACCTCAGCACTGAAAAAAGTCCAGAGAGTATATGTAATGAAACACTACAGTGCAAACTGACCATAACACACTGATGATAAACACTGATGAAACAGACAATAACAAAGTGATGATAAACACTGGTGGTGACTGTGCCAGTGTGGTAACACCAGGATACAATCACCATGATAAAAAATCGTGTAAAGACAATGACAACACCATTAGGACAATAACATCAGGGTGAGATCATCAGGTTAGTAACAACCCGAACCAAAAACACCACGTTGGCATGGGAAGTCCACGGTCATAACAAAGGATTTGTTGGTATATTTCCGTCCTTGCAGACGATAGTGTTATAATGTGCTAGGAGTAGGCCGGAAAATCGAAGCTTATGGCGATGGCCAGTGTGACTAGCAAGAACAAAACACATTAAGAAGAGTCTCCCACATTTAGAGCATGAGATTTCAGTCCATCACGTGTACTTAGTGGAACTCTTCTCAGACGCTCAGCTCTAATTTTTCTGCAATCGCCCCCCCCCCCCATTTTTTTTCTCCATCCCTTCTTATTCTCTCGCTCATTTGTTCCGTCAACGCAATACGGCCATGACATTTTGCTTTCACGAATCTAACTCATTGCATGTATCATTCATGGCCTGCTTTCACACATCTTAATATCGTAGTAGACGCCAGCCTCAACATGTCCTACTCCTCAGTAATTCGCCATAGAGATTGTCCATAGGGATTCTTCCATCCACCATTCTCCTGATATGACCCAACCACCTGAGTCTTCAGATACTGAGCACAGAGAAAACTGCTGTAATACCTGCTCTTTCTAATACCTCAGAAAAACTCTGTGACATATTAACAAATTCACGACGCTGACGTGGAAACAGCACGTTCAAGAGCATCTTCTTGACCTTCAAAGCCAAGTACTTTTGGGCTTCGCAAGCGAGTACAACTTGGCTTATCTTAACCGACAGGCTGGAGCGCTACTTTAACGGTTGCCACTTGATGCAATTAGTTAACTACTCGAAAATACATAGTACCTACAAACAGTGAGCAACAAAGTTCTCTATCAAGTCTAAGCACACACTGGACTGCACAAAATGAAGAAAGTAGTGTTTTTACTTACGGTTGGGGGTATTAAGACAGCGTTCCTGCACAACGTGATGGCTCCAAGAAATTCCCCGGCAACAACGGAGCTGAAAGACGATGCTGTGAATGCTGGAGAGGCTGTTCCACCTGGCGCAGGTATCGTCTCACGCGCGTGACGTCACCGCTCTCAGCACCTGATGGTTAGCAGGCTCGTTCGCACGTCAGACAACAGGCAGGTACACAACAGCGGATGGGTTTTAGACAACGTGCCGCCAGCAGAAAGTAGTCCAAAACTAGTAACCGTAAATGGGCGAGTAACAAATGAGCATTAGTGCAAAGTGTTTAAGACAGAAACAAGAAGGGAGAGGAGTGTCAGTGTTGGTACATTATCATCCATATTCATCCATCCAACCATCCGTTCATCCATCCATCCATCCATTCATTTATCTATCAAATTATCAATCAGTCAGTCTATCTATCTATCTATCTATCTATCTATCTATCTATCTATCTATCTATCTATCTATCTATCTATCTATCTATCTATCTATCTATCTATCTATCTATCTATCTATCTATCTATCTATCTATCTATCTATCTATCTATCTATCTATCTATCTATCTATCTATCTATCTATCTATCTATCTATCTATCTATCTATCTATCTATCTATCTATCTATCTATCTATCTATCTATCTATCTATCTATCTATCTATCTATCTATCTATCTATCTATCTATCTATCTATCTATCTATCTATCTATCTATCTATCTATCTATCTATCTATCTATCCATCTATCCATCTATCCATCCATCCATCCATCCATCTATCTATCTATCTATCTATCTATCTATCTATCTATCTATCTATCTATCTATCTATCTATCTATCTATCTATCTATCTATCTATCTATCTATCTATCTATCTATCTATCTATCTATCTATCTATCTATCTATCTATCTATCTATCTATCTATCTAGCTAGCTAGCTAGCTAGCTAGCTATCTATCTATCTATCTATCTATCTATCTATCTATCTATCTATCTATCTATCTATCTATCTATCTATCTATCTATCTATCTATCTATCTATCTATCTATCTATCTATCTATCTATCTATCTATCTATCTATCTATCTATCTATCTATCTATCTATCTATCTATCTATCTATCTATCTATCCGTCTGTCTGTCTGTCTGTCTGTCTGTCTGTCTGTCTGTCTGTCTGTCTGTCTGTCTGTCTGTCTGTCTGTCTGTCTGTCTGTCTGTCTGTCTGTCTGAAGGTCCTTCTCTCTGTCTGTCTGCGCGTGTAGGACTGTGTGAATGTGTCTGTATGTGTATCTATGTCTACATGTGTCTGTGCGTGTGTTTGTTTGTATGTGTGTTCTACGTGAATGTAGCTGTGTGTTTGTCTGCGTGTGTGTTTGTATATGTGTGTCTTTGTTGTGTTTGTGTCTTTGTATGTGCATGTGTGTGTATGTGTGTCTGCGTGAATGCCTGTGTATATGCGCGTCTTTGTGTAAATATATATATATATATATATATATATATATATATATATATATATATATATATATATGTCTCTGTGTATGTCTGTGTGTGTTTGTCTGTGTGTATCTCTGTGTGTATTGTCGCTGGATGTGTGTGTATGTGTATCTGCGTGTGCCTGCGTAAATGTATGTCTGCCTATGTTTTTGCGTTTGTGTGTCTAAGGGTGTGTGTCTGCGTGTATCTGTGCGTGTGCCTTTGTGTATGAATGCCTGCGTATGATTCTGTGTTTTGTGTGTGTGTGGTTGTGTGTGTGTCTGCGTGAGTATTAGCGCGTGTGTGTGTGTCTGCGATTGTGTGTGTGTGTTTGTGTGTCTCCGAGTGTATCTGTGTGTGTTTGTGTCTGCGTGTGTTTGTACATGTGTGTCTGTGTGTGTCTGCGTGTGTGTGTATGCCGGATTGTGTGTGTGTGTGGGTCGCATGTGTGTGTATCTGCGTGTGTGATTGGGTATGTGCGTGCATGTCTGTTTGTGTGTGTATGTTTGCATTTGTTTCTTTGGGTGTGTTTATATCTGTATGTTTGTATGTGTGTGGATTGTGCGTGTCTGTGTGGGTATGTAGGTAGGTATGTGGGTGAATTGGGTGAGTCTATGTGTGTGTGAAGGTATGTGGGTGTGTTTAAGTGAGTGGGTGGATGGGTGTGTGTGTGTGTGTGTGTGTGTATGTGCATGCATTTTACCACCCATGCTTTTTGTACTTTTTTTATATTCATAATATGCGTATTATCATATAAATATAGCATGCTTATTGATAAAATACAGCTGCAGTGTGAAAGACGTCGGCTCTGTGGCTAAGTCGATGCGAACACTTCGCTTCGTAATGCCGGGATGCCCGGTTCGATCCCAGCTGCGGGCTATGCGCCTTGCGTTGGTTTCGACATTGGTATAAAAAAAGCCGACCGTCCAGAGGCAATGGCAAACTACTGGACGTAAATTTTTCCAGAGAAACCACACAACAGCTTGGGGCTGTTGATGTTGATTCTGCAACGTCCTGTAAAGGATACGCAACTAACTAGTGTGAAAGACGGGTGTTTGGAAGGGCCGAATGTAAGACGCGTCTGTGTGCTAAATTTTTGACCCTTTGAAAAAAAAAAGTTCGTTCGTTCTGTCTGCCTGCCTGTCTGCCTGCCTGCTTGCCTGTCTGTCTGTCTGTATGTCAGTCTGTCGATCTGTCATTCGATCTGTCTGTGAGATAAGTTCTCAACTATCTGAAAATTGTATACCATTACTACTCCATAAATTCCTACTTTTCATTAATGTGAAACTGATTTTAAAATTGTTTTCCAAAATTATTTATATATATATTTTTTTTTTGGGCAGTAGTTTAAATAAGATGGAAGACATTGCAAACGCCTAAACAAACTTACTACATATCCCAAAATCTGTGAAAGACTTACACAAAACAAGCGAACACCGCAGCACACGTATGAAACCAACTTCCCCAGCCAATCAAAAACATAATTAACAAATATAGTCGGAAACTATTTCAATGTGATCTCAGCTCAGACTAAATGCCCCATTTAAACAAAAATTATGGTTTTTAACACATTGAGCTAGTTTTATTTATCACACTGATAATAAGTATTGCTACTACTTAGCAAAACATCCACGCCCCTCTTAAGTATATTACAAGACCTCCACAGCCACTTTGAGTATATTGCAAGACTCCCAAGCCCTTCTCACCTCCTTGAGTATATTGCAAGACTCCCACGCCCTTCTCACCTCCTTGAGTATATTGCAAGACTCCCATGCCCTCCTCACCTCCTTGAGTATATTGCAAGACTCCCACGCTCTCTTCACCTCCTTGAGTATATTGCAAGACTTCCACGCCCTTCTCACCTACTTGAGTATATTGCAAGACTCCCACGCTCTCCTCACCTCCGTGAGTATATTGCGAGACTCTCAAGCCCTCCTCACCCCCTTGAGTATATTGCAAGACTCCCACGCCCTTCTCACCTCCTTGAGTATATTGCAAGACTCCCACGCTCTCCTCACCTCTTTGTGTATATTGCAAGACTCCCACGCCCTTTTCACCTCCTTGAGTATATTGCGAGACTCCTACACCCTTCTCACCTCCTTGAGTATATTGCAAGACTCCCACGCTCTCCTCACCTCCTTGAGTATATTGCAAGACTCCCATGCCCTCCTCACCTCCTTGAGAATATTGCAAGACTCCCGCGCTCTCTTCACCTCCTTGAGTATATTGCAAGACTCCCACGCTCTCCTCACCTCCTTGAGTATATTGCAAGACTCCCATGCCCTCCTCACCTCCTTGAGAATATTGCAAGACTCCCACGCTCTCTTCACCTCCTTGAGTATATTGCAAGACTCCCACGCTCTCCTCACCTCCTTGAGTATATTGCAAGACTCCCACGCTCTCCTCACCTCCTTGAGTATATTGCAAGACTCCCAAGCCCTCCTCATCTCCTTGAGTATATTGCAAGACTCCCACGCCCTTCTTACTTCCTTGAGTATATTGCAAGACTCCCACGCTCTCCTCGCCTCCTTGAGTATATTGCAAGACTCCCACGCTCTCCTCACCTCCTTGAGTATATTGCAAGACTCCCACGCTCTCCTCACCTCCTTGAGTATATTGCAAGACTCCCAAGCCCTCCTCATCTCCTTGAGTATATTGCAAGACTCCCACGCCCTTCTTAACTCCTTGAGTATATTGCAAGACTCTCACGCCCTTCTCAACTCCTTGGGTATATTGCAAGACTCCCACGCTCTCCTCACCTCCTTGAGTATATTGCAAGACTCCCACGCCCTTCTCACATCCTTGAGTATATTGCAAGACTCCCACGCCCTCCTCACCTCCTTGAGTATATTGCAAGACTCCCACGCTCTCTTCACCTCCTTGAGTATATTGCAAGACTCCCACGCCCTTCTCACCTCCTTGAGTATATTGCAAGACTCCCATGCCCTCCTCACCTCCGTGAGTATATTGCGAGACTCCCAAGCCCTCCTAACCCCCTTGAGTATATTGCAAGACTTCCACGCCCTTCTACCCTACTTGAGTATATTGCAAGACTCCCACGCTCTCCTCACCTCCGTGAGTATATTGCGAGACTCCCAAGCCCTCCTCACCCCCTTGAGTATATTGCAAGACTCCCACACCCTTCTCACCTCCTAGAGTATATTCCAAGACTCCCACGCTCTGCTCACCTCCTTGAGTATATTGCAAGACTCCCATGCCCTCCTCACCTCCTTGAGTATATTGCAAGACTCCCATGCTCTCTTCACCTCCTTGAGTATATTGCAAGACTCCCACGCTCTCCTCACCTCCTTGAGTATATTGCAAGACTCCCAAGCCCTCCTTATCTCCTTGAGTATATTGCAAGACTCCCACGCCCTTTTTACCTCCTTGAGTATATTGCAAGACTCCCACGCTCTCCTCGCCTCCTTGAGTATATTGCAAGACTCCCACGCTCTCCTCACCTCCTTGAGTATATTGCAAGACTCCCACGCTCTCCTCACCTCCTTGAGTATATTGCAAGACTCCCACGCCATTCTTACCTCCTTGAGTATATTGCAAGACTCAAACGCTCTCCTCGCCTCCTTGAGTATATTGCAAGACTCGCACGCTTTCCTCACCTCCTTGAGTATATTACAAGACTCCCACGCTCTCCTCGCCTCCTTGAGTATATTGCAAGTCCTCACCCGAGTATATTACAAGAGCTCCTAACCCCCCCCCCCCCCCACCACGTTTGTTTCCCTGCTAGAGTATATTGCAAGATTTTAACTCCCCACTCCTCCGCTTTTCCCCCTCCTAGCATGTTCCAATGTGATTAAATAGATTTTCCAAGAAGGAAAACGGATTATGGAGATATGTTTTAGTCAGAATGTGTTTTTAATCTATAAATGTCTGTGATATCATAACATATGAAAACAAACGAAACATATTCTTGCTGTTTTGATTTATAAAAAAAAATATTATAAAAATATATAATGATTTTATTTATAATAAAACTGAAAACAAAATTAAATAACAGATTGTTACACATATAAATCCACTCAATTTACACCAACCCCCGCCCCCCACCACCCCACCGCACTCACTTGAAACCCCTTTGTGAGCCGCCCCTTCCCCCCAGGCTGAAGACCACTGCTATAATCACTGTGCGATCTCAACATCAGACAGCCATCAGCTTCCTCGCCCGACCATGATGAGGACATCTGCCAAGTTTAACGTTAGCATTGCATGGCCATTGAGGCAAGAGTGTCGACACCACTAAAATATGAGGGGGGGGGGGGGTGGTCAAAATAATACTGGGGTGCCAGGAAGTGTCTGTCATGTCAAATAACTCGAGAGTTGAGCGTTTGGATATATCTTTGAGCTTCTGATTACCTTCCTTCCCACAAACACAAAGCCATGCATCACTGTGTGGAAAACAAACAGTAGACCCACTGCCTCCCCAGCAAGCATGTCGTAGGCGTCCACTAATTTGGAGCTTCCTTCTAAGACAAATTTGCCCCAGCGGAACGGAACAAACAACTGCACACAAGTAAACCAATAAAACAAACGTACACTCATACCTAAAGACCTCGCACAAAGTAAAAGTCCACCTGTATCAACAAGCAGGACCTAATGTACATTCCCTATTGGGATGCAATTTTTCATTATTTTAAAGCCCCACCTTGGCTATTCCCAGGGGCCGCAATATAGCCCGGCCATGAATATGGCCTAATGGCTGAACGCGGTTTCCGAGACCTCTCCACGGGTGATCCTCATCCGCATGGTGGCACATTGGGTCTTCGGGTGTTTATTGCTTGTGTGAGTGGGGAAAAGGCTATGAAAATAAACACCTCGGTTTGCTGCACATGTGAACTGATTTTCAAACAACACATGTGTCATTTACTTTA